>JANHFK010000884.1:70877-87018 GCA_036250565.1 Sibynophis collaris
TGAATATTTACTATCCTGTTTCCCCCAAAATAAGACATCCCCTGATAATAAGCCCAATTGGGCTTTTGAGTGCATGGCAATAAGGCGGAGTGCTTATTTCAGGGTTCAAAAAAATATAAGGCAGGGTCTTATTTTTGGGGAAACACGGAATATAACAATGTTTCTCAAACATAAGCAACCTTAAGGCATGTGGACTTCAATTTCTTTTTCCTTGTCTTAATCTTTTTTTCCAAGCTCCACAGTGGAGAAGATAAATATTATGCATATAGGATTTAAGTACCTCACGTAAGAAGTTCATAAACAAACAGGCATTGACAACACTTTTTCCACCATGCCCCATGGTGTGATCTCACAAAGAAGCCCAAAAGCCACCAATAAAATATAGGAAGCTCATAACATATTATATGAGCTGTCTTACAAAATTGCCTAGAAAATCAAACATGGGAGACCTGAATTATTTCCTGACAGCTGAAATCTGCTGCTTTAATTTGGAGGCCCTGTGGACATCGTTTGGCATTTGGCATAGGTGCCATTTTGGTGATGCTTGGCATATCTCAATGCCTAATTGAAGATGAGGGGAGATAGCAACATGGCACTGCTGAAGAACTGGGTTGAAAAATGCTGTAAAAATAATTTCTGATAGAATGAAATAAAGAGTACGATAGTCAGGTAGAATGCAACTGAAAAACACGTATTTATTTGATTTATAGTTCTCAAACAAAAATTAAACTAGACATAAATCACTATAGATTTGTCATTACATCAACCATTATAAATTTGTGATTTATAGTCACAAATACTTGACTGAACATGGCAGTCATCTCCTTGTAACCAGCATGGCTTGACCTGATTTTTTTTTGTTTTTGTACTATCAGATCTGAAACCTTTTGATATTACAGTATGTGATTGTCTTGGCCAGTTAAGGTTGAAGGTCCTCCTTACATACACTCTTGAGTTCAGTTCTGTTGCCTCTTCTACTCACAATCTCCCTAGAATAATACAAAGCTGGCTTTACATACAGGTGGTCCTTGATTTACAAGCGCAATTGGGATCAGAATTTTCATTGCTAATTTCAAGGCAGTTGTTAAGTGAGCCAGGGTGTTGTTAAGTGAATCTGGCTTCTTTTGGGTTAGTCAGCTGGGAAGGCCGCAAATGGCAATCAACTAAGTCCAGAACATTGCAACTATCATAAATATATGCTGGTTGCCAAGCACCTGAATTTTGATCATGTCACCGTGCTACCATGATTGTAAATGCAACAACCAGTTGTAAATTATTCATCCACATTAAAGGAGGAAAATGAAGATTTAAAAAAATGTCGGATGTGGTAAAATTCACATGTCCACAGAATTGTTGACGGGATCTTGTCGTTGCCTTCTAATATGCTGAGAGGAATCTGGGGCACCGAGCACACTACTGTCATCATCCATTGTTTCTCGGAGAATTGTTTAGTACTTTCCATTTCAATTATGGCAAACTTAATTTGAAAATATCTAGGAAAGCCCTGTCTTTTGTCTACATGAACTTATCCTCCACTATTGACCTGGTTTGTTATTAATTGCCATGAGTGCTGGGGTGAAAAGAAGTGATAAATTTAATAAATGAAGTAATGGATCAGAAATAACAGACTAAAATTGATGCTATAGCAACTGATGAAAGCATTGTTTATTAACTTTGACTACCTATGAACCATGTAATGAAATATGGCTACTGTTCACTGAAAGGTTTTATACAGGAGCATTTATGCATACACAAACACATACGTACTGTGCAAATGTATATAATACACATACACACACACATACACTATATAAATATATATATATATGTTTTTTCTAAGATTTTTCATGGGTATATGTGTGCAAGGTTATTTTTTCAGGAATGCCCCGTGTAATATATATAAATATATATTTTGCAATATCTCCAATTGCAAATTCATATATTATATTTTTATTAGACAAAGAAATGAAGGGAGACTATATAGATATAGATATATCGTTCCAATTTAAAGGCAGTAAGGAAAACAATTAAGTAAATGAACTATTTTATAAGCAGATCCAAATCTCAGTGATTCCACAATGTACAGTTCAGCAATCAGATTACTTTGTTATGGAACAGCTGTGGTGAAACTCCAATTTAATGATTCTATATATTTATATCTCTTTGTATCTGTATCATTTATATTCCTCTATATCACCTTCCTATCATCTCTTTATTCCCATCTCCATCTCTGTCTTTATTCTTTTTCATTCGGGAGGCAGTCCTGAATATCTGCTGCTTTTGTACATTCTTATGGGGAATTCTGGCTTGATTTAGCAGATGATGAAACTGACAAGAGCTCTGTTTTTCACTGTTATTTGGAAGGAGATGAGCAGGCATCTACTATGTCAAGCTGCTTGGTTTTTTCAATTTCCTTTCTTTTCTTCTTTGTGCCCAGTAGAAAGGAGAGAGGAAATTTGTAATTCCAACTGAACGGAAATGGTGATGTTGTGGAAGTATACTTACAATGAATTACAGTTGCTACAGTCTAGAAAGTATTCATTTTGTTTTGAGCTAATCATTTCTTCTCCCCGCTTCTACTCTTTCTGACCAGTTAGAGGAACTGACAAAAGCACCTTACTGCCAAATTTCCATAAAGCCATGCTGACATCCCAGCTCTTGGTTGGATTTTTAATCCGGAAGGAATGGCAGCTGAAAACCAAATAGCTTCATAGTAAACACAGTTTTTATTTGCTTGTTTAATTTAGCAAATAACCAGAGAAAACCACTAAGAAATTGGTGAAGGATTCATTTCCTTTTTTTAGTGGCGATAAAATGAAGGCATTTTTGTGGACCCAGTACCAGCCGTAGTTTTAGTGATGCACACCAATTGATTTGTTTTTTCCAGTCTTGTAGATCAGCTGGGGGAAGAGAAATAATTGGTTAAGAATGTTTTTAGTTTTAGTATTACAAGGTAGACAACAGTGAAGGTGACAGGCAAGTCACTTCAAGTGGCTGTGGGGATTGAGAAGTGGAGAGGTCTGGGAGTGCTTCAGTTTCTGCTTAAAGTTGGAACAATTGTTTAATTACATTCAGTTTAGGTGAATTACGTAGTTATTGACAGAAAGGCAAAGATATTATGATACATTATATTCAAATCACAACAATGGCTTTTTAACATGATTTTACTGAAATGATATCCCATGAATAATAAGCCAATTTTGCTTCCAGTAAGATTTATAAAGCAACAAAAAAGAGTAGGCTCTGCAGTTGCAGGGTTTACATGGAGTGAAGAGAGTTAAGCATGAGCTTTCAATTTTCACCTAATTGTCTCTTTGATAAAAAATCTTTCTGTATTTCTTGTATATGAGGAGCAGCATGATATTACCCTTGAAAAGGTTAAGAGCAATTTATAGGAAAAGCAGGCAAATAGATCATAAAGAAAAAGAAATAAAAGAAATTAGATATAACAAAAGCAATGCATGCAGATCCCAATCTTTTCTCTGAAAAGATTTATCTTTTCCTGAATGCTGGATATGAGTGAAAACCAAAAACATTTAGTTCCAGTTCATTCTGTCTAAAATATTCAGTGACATGCATTTTGAACTCATGGCTAATACATATGGCTTAATTTGTGGACTAAGGTGATTTTTCACTATCTTCTGATTTTGTAGTTACTTGTTTGAAACTTTACAAAAAACTCAAAGCGCCATTGGCCATTTTTATGGTTCTCAATAAAGGTTGCATCAAACTATGGATTGTAAAATTTTTCTTTCTAGCTTAGCAATGACTTCTTTTTATGAGTTTTTGAACTGTCTCTACATGTAGTTAAAAAGAACTATGAAAAAACTTTGGAGAATGTATATATTTGAGCAAAACCTTGCATCACATTTGGTGGTCAAATTCAAAAAAGATACAAGGCCTCTTTCTTCTACATTTAGTCTATGCTGTCATAGGGTGGCTGTGATTTTAGGTAATTTCAACTGTAAAGCCAAAGATTACACACAAAGCACTTCAAATTGTTAGGTTCAAGTATCCCTAGTTAATGGGATGTTCTTAGGATGACACTGGAACTGCCATCAAATATAAAAAGTAAGCAGGATAGCTATTGGATAAAAGAAGAGAAGGAAAACATATTATTTTCTTTGTTTCTGTCATGGAACTGCCATGCTATTTCTTTTCAACTATACAGAGACAAATATATTGTGTTCCCAGATATATTTTTTTAAGTTTTTTTATTAATAATTCAAATTTTTAAAAACAATGGACATGGTTTAACATCTCTGGTTTCTAACATTTCTGTTTAATTCGAATTAATATACAGTATATTTCTTGGTCTATATACAAATTTACATTATTTCTTATATGTCAAGTATATGATGTATTCCTTCTAAGCAACTATACCCATATCCAATAATCCAATAAACCTATCTCTCACTTACAAGTTTAACATACATTGACATATACATTTCTAGACATTCACTACACTTTCTTCTTGGCATTCTTCCTCTTATCTAGCCATTCATAAAATTTAGTCCAGATTTCATAGTATGTTGATTCACTTTTCCCCCACAGGTTCTGCCAATTATTCAAATCAATACTATAACCAAAATATTTTCTCCAGGTTATCATCGTCTCCTTTTCTGGTTCTAATAGATAGTGGTATAATTTCTTTATAGCTTTTCCCTCTGTACTTAATCAAATTTTATCCAGTTCTGTTGATTTTTTTTTATACCCCATTCTTTTTTGTCCTTCGTAAATTTAGATTGTATTTGTAAGTAAGCCCACCATTCTAATTCAATTCCTTTTTCCTTCAAATTATTCCTTGATTTCAATTCTTCTTTCTCATTTAATAATTTTTTATATGTAACAACCCCTCCTATTTTAATAAGATTTGGATGTGTGAGCATTTCTAATATTGAAATCCAATTACTTCTTTTAGTTTTAATCCAAGTGTCTAAAAGTGTCTGATGTAATGTCTTTGAAAGTACTGGTGGACTTTATACTTCTCCTTCCAAAAAATAGCATGCCATCCTATTTGGAGGTTGTGTCCCTCTAGTGTCAATCATCTTCTATTTTTAAGATGTAGCCAATCACTTATCCACACCAAAGTTGCTGCTTGACAATATTTTTCCTAATCTAGAAGCCAAATCCTCCTCTTTTTTTTGCATCCTGTAGCAATTTTAATTCTTGGTCTTTTTCCCTGTCTTATGAATTTTGCTATAATTCTATTCAGATTTGTAAAAAAGTCTTTGTTATGCCGAATTGGTATACATTGAAATAAAGATAATATTTTGGGTAAGACATTCATCTTAATAGTGGCAATCTTCCCCATCAAGGAGAGTTGTAAATTTTTTCATCTTTCTAAATCGGTTCTGATTGTTTTAATTAGTTTATCACAATTCTCTTCTTTTAGCGTAGTGCATCTTGAAGTCAGTTGGATTCCTAAATATCTAAAAAAATTTGCTATCTGAATGTCAATTTTTTCCTCTAGTTCTTTTTTTTACACTTCAGTCATGTTTTTTACTAACATTTTTGTTTTATATTTATTTATCTTTAGGCCTGCCACCTTTCTATATTCCTTCAGTACTTCCATCAGCCGTATTCCAGACTGCATGGGCTTTTCAATAATAATATCTAGAAATTATAAGTTATTCAATTTAGTGTATTAAGGAGGCTGTGCTGTGGCGATACTGCCCGCATCAAGCTGTTGCTCTGTAGAGCTTCGGCAGTAACGGGCAGACAAACCGCCATCGATGGGCCCTTTTGGGGCCCAGATCCATCCTGTTGGGATGGGGGGTTGGGAGGGGTGCCTCATTGGGCCTAGGGGAGCAGGCAAGCTCCCCGAAGGCCAGAGGGAACCCTCCAAGAAGACGGGGGGGGTGTTGGCCATAATGGCTGACACAAAGCCAGTGGCAACCAACTTTTAATACTTTTGTACAGGAGGCAGAGTGGAAGCAAGTACCAGCACCGGGTGAGGAATGCAATCAACTCATAGGCGCTAGCTATACAAAGGGAAGAAGCTGACCCAAGCAAAGATGCAGAGGCTGAGAAAAGCAGCTATTTAAAACCTATGAAAAATTGAACTGTTAAGGGGAAAAGCAAAGACTAAAAGAATTTTTGAGGCTACTCTTTTTTTTCTTCATTTTTGTTTGGAGCTGAAACTGACTGAGGATTACAGTGAAATGGGATTTTAAAACGAAATTGGACTTAACTGATAAAGAAAATCAAAATTGAATAAGCCAAGTGATATTTAAGGTGAGCTGGAGGGAAACAAGAGGATTGTAAATAAGTGGAGGTTGATTTAAATTAGTGACAGAGATGATGAACATACCAAACTTAATGAGGATTGGTACAGGAAGGAGGCAGGTATCCCAAACTACGACAGTGGAACTGAGCCCAGCAGGACAAAGATCCATAGAAGAGATGATCCAAAGGGAGAGATCAAATTCATTCATGCACCTACAGTTAATGCTGCAATTTATGCAAGATGAAATGCTAAAAAACCATGAAGATCTGAAAAGAGAGATAGGAGAAGTGAGGAGTGATACCGGAAAACTTAAAGAAAAAATGAAATTGATAGATGGTAAATTAGAATGTTTCCAACAGCAAATTATGAAAAATGAGCAAAAATTAGAAGAGATGGAAGAAAGAATGGGAAGGGAAGAAAAAAGTGTTGATAAATTGAGTGAAAAATTAATGCAAGCCAATAAGGAGCTCAGAATGACAGTTATCCAGTTAAAGACGGAGAAGGCAGCCCACTATCTACAGTTCCAGAATGTGAAAGAAGATAAAGGGGAGGATTTACCGGAAATGATGACAGATTTGTTGGCAGGAGCTCTAGGGATTGGAAATGGCAAACGAAATTGATGAAATCTATAGAATTCACACCAGTTATGCAAGGAGACATAATCTGCCCAAAAAAGTACATATCATATTTGTAAAGAAGTTGATCTATGATGAAATACTACACAGAATGAGAGATGACCCATTGGAATACAGAGGGAGACAACTGATGGTACTCAAGCAAGTTCCTAGGAGAGTTAGAGAGCTAAGATGATCCTATCAAATTTTAATCTCTAAATTAATGTGACTAAATATTAATTTTCGATGGTTGATACCAAAGGGATTATGGTAGTATGGCAGGAAAAAAGATTTAGACTGGACACGATAGATAAAGCGGAAGAATTTTATAGACAAAACTTTGATAGTGACGTTGAAGTAGAGGAAAGAGAATTAAGAGAAGACGGTGAACCAAGAAAATAGATTTCAGAAGTGACAGAAGCCCAAATAAAAGAAAGAGGAAATGGGAATGGAGAGAGAATATATACAGAAAAATATGATGAAGGCAATCACAAAGAATACAAAGAAGTTAGACAGGCAATGGCGACAAGATCCAGACAGAAGTAGAGATGCACAAGCAGAAATAACACTTTAATCTTTAAATGTCAATGTTTTAAATGCCCCTACAAAGAGGAAAAACTTTTTCAACAAATTGAATAAGATGCATTTAGATATAATAGTGCTACAGGAAACACACATAAAGAGGTCACATCAACATGTATTAAAATGTTCTAAATTGGGAAATATGTTCACAGCTCTATCCCAACAAAAGAAAGGCAGAATTGCTATATATATTAAGGAAGGAATTCCAGCTAAGCAGATTTGTAAGGACAAGGAGGGTAGAATACTAATAATAGATATAACTTTAAATGAGAAGAAAGTGATTTTGGTAGGATTATATGCGCCAAACGAGGGCCAACAGTATTCTATAAGAAATTAGATAACATGATTGGAGAATTAGAACATGATACTATTTGTATTGCTGGTGACTTCAATGCAATAGTGGATAGAGAATTACATAATTCTCTATCTAATAGGACTGATAAAATAGGAGTGATAAAAGGAGGAAAAGTACTAGAAGGATACTACCCAATACATTTTTCAAAATGGTGGAGGAGTTGTGTATCAGAGATAGCTGGAGAGAAAGAAATGGGAAAGAAAAACAATATACATACTATTTGGTCAGACAGAACACATGGTCTAGGATTGATATGACTTGGGTATCAACAGAACTGAATTTGGAAATGGAGGAAATTAAAATTGACATAAATTCATCGGCAGACCATAATCCTATCGGAATTAAATGGAAAGGACAGAAGAAGACAAAGAGGTAGAGTTTAAAAAAAGCAATTTTGAATCAGAATGAGTTTAAATTGAAAATGGATGAGCAAATGTGCCTATACTTCCAAGGCAACAGGAAAGAAGATACAAATATCCAAAACTTATGGGACACAGCAAAAGCTTTTATGAGAGGAATAGCTTATATGGCTAAAGAAAATAAACAAAAAAGGTGAAAACAGAAAAGTCTAGAAGAGGAATTTAGCAGATTTGAGAAACAATTACAAAAGGAACCACAAAAACAAGAAGTGTTCTCAGATTTTTTATTTCTTTCTTAACATCATTTGTTGCAAAACAAATTAGTAAAAGAACAGAAGTATATTGACGACCATTTAAATGCTTTCTTGATGCTAATATAATTATACATCACTCTGCCTTAGAAGAAATATCTCCTGTGCATCTCGATGAAGAAATAAAATATGATGGCATCCTTTTTATTTAATATTAATAGAACATGAAGAGTGTCACTTTTGAAGCTTACACATTTATTCCTTTTTTCCATTCCCTGAAGGGTTTATTTATATGGAAAGAAGTTAAATGATATCACTAGATAGAAATCTGCTACATTTTTCCCCCTTTTTTTCAATGAATAAAGGATAAAAGGCTACTGGAGACATGAATATCTTGTGATGCAATCCTGCATGATGAATTGTTTCATACATTCTAAGCAGAACAGAAAAAATATATATAATGTATTGCTTATGCAAGCAAAAAATAAAATGTAGATATACAGAAAGGGAGTGTACATATATTTCAAGACAATGTACAACTGGTTATACAGCATGTTTTCTTGTTCTGCTGCCAGTTTATATTCAAAAGGGAAAAATGCATTCAGATTAAATATTTTCTTTTCTTTTGGATAATATATGTTATAGGATACTATTTTAGCCAAACCAGAATATAGTTGTGTTACATAAAGTTGTCTCATAAATTTATACAAACATCCAGTATAGACACATGATTACAGGAATACAGGAGACCTTATGACATCTAACACTTAACAACTAGTTAAAATAAAACTTAATTTACTGGACTGTTAATTTTAGTTGCTACAAAGGCAAAAACTAGGATATAGAGATTATTGGCTCCAAGCAATAATACAGGTGGTGGTTGCTCTTCCTTGCCAATAGATTTTTCAAAGCATGTATGGTAGCAGCATTACTTCATTGCTGGCAAACAAAGGGCTTAATGAAGCTGTCAAGGCCTACAGGCTGGCATCTGACAGGTATTTTCAAGTTGGTAAGCTTCTCTTTTGGCACTTCAGTGCTCACGATTTAATGTCTTTTTTGCCTCCAATCTGTACTGACCTTGCCAGTGCAAACATATTTTAGAACAGTAATAGTCTATTGAACCTGACAAAACAGAAATTATTTATTAGATGTTTAATAAAATGTACTGCTTTTTGAGTGAATACAGTTTTAAAAGAAGCATTTTTAAAGAAAAAAACCCACCTCTTGAACCCTCTAAAATGGGATTCAAATAGTTAAACTCATTCTCCCTTATTGATGTTCAGTGTTCACCTGATCCCGTCTAAAATTGGTGATCTTAGGTAGCTGCTAAATGGCAATTATACTTTGAGGCAGCAGTCACTGGTTTAAATTAGTCTTTGAGAGCTTGGCTACATCAGTTAATGCAAATTTGCATTAAATATCCATTAAGTGGAGAGATGTCTCCAATACGAAGAAAATGGACCTATATACACATCTCTTAAGAGCGTTTCATGTATTCATAGATTGTTGTCTTTTGCTGAGGTTGTAACATTACAATCAGAAATTAACTGCACAGAATAATCACTGTTTACTCAAAGGTTAACCTAGTTTTTTGTTAAATTGTTAACAATTGTTAAATTGTTATTAATCATTGTTGTTATTTTGATATCTATATATTTCTTCTTATTTTTGCCATAGGTTTCTACAACCTGTAGTTGTAGTTGTGTGTCAAACTCAGGTTAAACATTCTGTCCAAAATCTGCATGGTGTTATACAATGACTTTATCCAAACAGAGGAAACACAGAAATGCTTGGATCTCAAAAGCTGGTGGTATACCTCCGTAATACATGATAGACAATATCTGGCAGTCCTTTCCATCTTTCAGGATTTGAGGAAAGGATAGATGTTACTATCTACTTCAAGTAATAGGCTCAAACTTCACTTTGCTGTTTCTTACAATCCTGGCAACTTAAAACTTAAAAATGAAAAGTTGTATTTTCAAGGGGGGGGGATACAAAATAGGCTAAATAGCATGACTGGGAATAACAGAATTAATCAGAATGCTTCTTCAGATCTTTCTGCTTGTTCCTTTGGTTTCCTTAAAAGTTCAGGAAACTAAACATATCAGAGCTTTCAATTCTTAGGCAAATTTGCAAACCCTGGATATAGAGAAGGAAAAAACCTTATTACACTATTTAAATCTGTATGTGGCAGCTGTTACATTTACATATTTCTCTGGATTTGTCCTTATTCTTAAAATCCTTCTAAATAAACCTAAATGACATTAATTTAACATATATATCTATCATATATGCACTCCCTTGGTCCTTAATTAACTACTACTACTACTACAATGTTTATTACCATGAATCTAAGGACATCACTTATGAAATTTTACATTCTCAGGCTGAAGAGATCATAGCTAACTGGCTTATTATTCTCCAACATACATTTATTTATTCATTTAACATATGTACATGATTGTTCTTCCCAATCAAATAAGTCGGGATGGACTTACAGAGCATAAAAAACAAAAGCAGTCATATTAAAATAGTAAAAGCAGTAAACAAGTACAATTTTGATCTTGTTTCTCCCATCTGTTTTCGGCTGCAGACAAGCCCTAGGATCATCCAGCTTTCAAACATTTCAGTAAGTTGGCCCCGTCATATCATTATCCTATAAATTCTAATTGGCATTATCTTCTCAATCCATTTAAGGTTCACCAGTTAGAAACTGACAGGCCATATTCTATATCCAAGAGCCACTAAAGCCGCAATAATCCATTTTAATATCTATAGGATTTCTAATTAACAACAGGATCTCTCTTCCTCATTTCCCAGAATTCTCTCTGAGATATTTTCATCTTTAATGACAGCCTGATCAACAAATTGGATCTCTCTTCCAAGTCAGATAATTTAGGATCAGCATTTTAGCAGACATAAACTGTCACATTATGTATAGTAGTTTACTCAAGAACACCTATGAATGAGATTTTTTTATATTTCAATATGAATAATGTTCTTAAAAGAAATATGCAAAATGGAATTGTAATCCTTTCAAATGGGCTTATGTGCAGATTTTGTGATGCCCATTGACAATATAAAATGCAATAATTATTATAAGAAAGCATAAATCAAATTCATCAAAATTATATGAAAGCATAAATAAAATATGAAAACATTCTATTAGAAAAAATTGTTTAAAAAATGTGAACAATATGCCTTTTACTTCCTGAGCTCTAGGAGTTCAATGGGGCTTTATCCCAGATAGTTAATAGTGAAGTTTTAAGTTGTCTTCTTACACATTCCTAAAAGCAAAACAGCATTATTTACATTTTATAAGGCTGGCTCCAGTATAGGCATAAATAGAATTGGATTGTAAGAACATTTACATTATACAGTCAGAAGATGTATCCTAGTCAACTGCTTCATTGTAATAATAAAATCAAAAATACTGCAAGTACTATCAGAATTAAAAATTTAAAAAAACTAATCCAATATAGAAAGCATATATTAATTATATTAAATATATTAATATGCATTTTCCTTAAGTTTTTTTGTTTCTATTCTGCTAAATTAAAAGGGATTCCATGCTAAAAGATACATTAATTTTTTTTGTTCCATACTGACATCAGTATGATAAAATGCCATCTCTTTGTAACAAATATGCAAATATGTACCTTAGAAGGTATATTAAGACCTCTTGTGACTTCAACCAAATTTGTCACAACATTACTTATCATTCTCATCACTGACATGCCAATTTGTAAGCAATCTATTATGTTCTGCTTGCATACACATGCACATTTTTTATTAGAAAGGATGACACAAGTCAGGACTCAATTGGCCTACAATTGTCTTTAAAGGTGACATAATTTTGCAAGTATCCAAATGCCTTTTCTAGAAAACAAGGTGGCTGCAAGTACAACAGAAGGTTAAAAGGCAATTTGTATGCTGAAGAGGTTAGCAATATGTCATAGTCACCTTGCATGTCAGCCACAATTCTGTGCACAATACAGGAGCAATGTGGACAAAATATAAAATCAATTGTTTCACTTAACAGTATAACTTCTGCATATTCATGCTTCCCTAATGAAATTAAGATTGGTTCACGGAAGTTAATTTTTCAGAAACCATCAGCTTTGAAATCATACAGCACAGGAGTGGAGGAAGAATCGTAACTGAAAGTAGCCTTCTACATGTATTTTGAATTCGAACAGATTTTAGTATGCAGAAATCATTTAGGGCCAGTTCACACCACAGGAGCTGAAAAAGTTTAATATTTCATGGGCAAGATTTTGATCTATGATTTATCAGTCATTTGACAGCATTAAAGGTGAGAGGGTTCCTTCCTCCATTCAGAATCAATTGTTCTCCAGATAATTTATCCCCCATCTCACCACTGAGAAATATACTTGTCAACCTCAATGACCAGCTATGTATATCATCTCCAGTGTAGGACTTTATTTCTTATATCCAAGAGGGTATTGGAGTCTGACATGAGAGAACAACCATATTACTTTTATAATTTGTATAAGCTGTTTAGCTTTTAGCTTATTCATACATTTGCTTTGAATTCCCTTGTTTTGCAATGGATTTATTGATTTATTTAAACATTTATATAGCCTCTGTCTTATAATCAACTCTGGGAAGCTCTCTATCAAAAGTTAAAATAACATATAAAACCATATTAAAATTATATTGATTCATATTGCCTGAGTAACTTTAATACTGCTATTTTGTACCAATGATTTCCATTAATATGCATTTCTTCTGCTATGTTTCTTTCACATATATCAAATGCAAGCAAGAGGAAACAACAAAAGTGTGCATCTAGTAATCCTGTTCATATCGTAAAAGCAAAATTTCTTCAGAAAAAAAAGAGAGATCACAACATTTGAGTTCTGTTACTGCAAGTCTATATGTCAACTCACAAATCTGAATGTCAAAATATATTTCAGAGAGTTTGTGTTACTGCAAATATTTTACAAATGAGAAAGATACTTTCAAAATCTTGTCTATGAGGAAAAAAAAATATGCAACTTTCTTTCCAGAAATGATGCCAACTGCATTAAATGCCAAAGCTATTATTTAATTGAAAATAAATTAGAGACATGTTTATATCTACTGTAACTGTAGAAATGAACACCATGGAATAACTGTACATGTGGCATTTTTACAGTGCTTCATTAAAGGCACAAATAAAACATATGCATTCATTTTTCCCCAGTTCTTTTTTAACCCAGTTTTTAAGAATGGTTTATTTTGCATCTGTAATCAGATAAATTATAGCCTAAGACAGTAGCTTTGGTAGCCTACCAGTCACTTGACCAGTGGGTGACAGCAAATAATGAGAGTTTCCTGTATCCTTTTGTTACAATTTAATGATCATCTACTGGGCTTTTGCAGCCCAGTTCTGGTAGCCTAGCTAGAAGCCAGTTTTCAGGCCACATAGCAGTTATTTAAAGCAATTGGGACTGGCCTGATTTTTTTCCAATGCTATGAAAGAGACATTAGCCAAACCTATGTCTCCATTTAATCACCTGTGGCAAATCTAGGTCAACTGTGTTATTAAAATATCTAGGTGAAATACTTCTAATCTTGTCTGAACTTTTTCTGAGCTATCAGTGGAATGCTTTCTTTCTGTGGGAAAGAGGACTATATTGAGACCAAATAATTAAGGAAATGATGTTGTTAGAATAATGTTAGGTGTAATTATCAGGAATGTATCTAGATAGTATTTTAAGTCTCTATAAAGTAAAAATTTCAGTCATTGAAATAGACTGAAGTTGTGCAGAGAGCTGAATCATTACAAACAACACTTTGCTAAAGAAAAGATTTTGAAAGTTGCAATTATCAGTGATGCTGCTTAAAGCTTATAATTGAAGCAGACAATTCATTATTCTAAATTCAGGCAACATGAAAGATATGCAACTCAGTTCTGATTTTTTTTCTTTCTTTTGTTGAGCACTATTTCTGCAATAAAACTTATTTTGAATTCAGTTTATATTTAAGTTTAAAAACTACAGTTGAATATGACCTTCATTAGTATGTTATGAAGTATTTACATTGAGTTATTTCTCTAATATTTGAAAACTGATTTTGTGAGATTTGAGCAACATCATTTTATAATCAATGGAACTGGATTTTAAACTTTCTCACTTTTGTCAGTTTGAGTAATAATTCTATTTTGGTTACAACACAATTGTCAACAGTTCTCTAACTATGCTAACTTTGGGACATAGTTCAACTCTGAAAATAGAGTGGTTTTCATTGTTCCTGTTGAATCTATCTCTGTATGTAATCTTATATGAGGATTATGGGGAATTCAAAATACAGTATTTTAACAAAACCTTGATTAGCTTTGCAAAGTTCACCCTATTTAGACAAACCCTAAACAGGTTGATATGCTAAAACACAATTTCTTCAATTTATTGCAGGCTGAGCCTCCATTGTCCTATGATATTCTTTTATAAACATTCATTTTCATCTGTAAAAGGAAAGCCAAGAAGAAAATTAGCATCCGTTTCTTATAAAAAACATTTCTTTAATAACTACCCATGAATGCTGTATGCAAACTGCCGGGTGTTTTGTTTTTGTTTTTTTGTAATCACTCTCAAAGGATCCTCAGAGCCTGAGGGAGAGTCTATAGCTGCACCTGCTCATGTCTTTGATTGTGTGTCACCAACAGTCCCCATGCCTTTAGGCTCTGCTTCTCTGTGTCAAAGTAGCACCTGGAAGCTCTTTGGTTAGAAAAGAGGTTTATAATTTTCACCACTTCTTTTCAAATATTTTTCTTTAACAGGTTAATTCCCAAGAAACATCCGCCTCATTTTGTTTATTTTTCATCTTACATGTTTTGCATTAGAATATTCTTATTAATATGTTTAATCTGCTTGAAAACAGGACAGTCAGTCAGATATCAACACTGCTTTGTAGCCTCTGAACTTCGCTCACTGTTATTTATCATTGACTGCTCACTAATGTCATACCCCAAATTGGATATTCACAGGGTTGAGGTGAAGAGGACAGAGGTTTTATCATATTCATCATGATACCATACCATATACAGCACAAATTGTGATTTGCATAACCAGACCATAACAATATTTTGACATCACAATGGCTTCTAATGTATACCTACAACATTCACCAGAACTTTCCAATGAATCTAAGATTCTGTTCTAGCTAAGAGACTATGTTTGACAAGATACTAAAGGTATTTTCACATGCAAATTAGTTGAAAGCTGTAACAACACTTTCTGTGATTGGCAGTCAATCTCATGACTATAGACCCAGCTAAATTTTATAAACAGTTTGATCATGGAAAATAATTTCTTCTGCTTACTACAGCCTTTCATTTGTTTAATTTTCTATTTTCTATGCTTATATATTAAAGTACAAAAATAGATGAATACAGTGATAAACAATACACGGTTCCACTTATGTATAAAGTATTTAAAAAGCACTTTCAGCAATCCAAATATAACTTACTATAGGTTTCTGAATGTAGTGAAGGGAAATGGTAATAAGGATATAATAAATAATAATAGAATATAATATACTGGTATACTAGAATTAGTAGAAACTTGTTATTCTGTAACCATTAGTTTCCTGTAACACATATATAACATTTGTATAACACACATATATTATGCCTTTGTATGCCTTTGTATTTGTATCACATATACATTATGCCTTTATATTTGTATCTCCTGTAACAAACATATGCTGTTATTAGGCCTCTGTAAAGTATCTGGTATTTGTCAAAC
>JANHFK010000884.1:141185-156372 GCA_036250565.1 Sibynophis collaris
TACTTTCTGATCCACTCTCCACCTGTTATAAATTTGTCCATATTGCAACCATGTATTTATTACTCCTTCTTCTCTTAGTTGACTTTGACTCTTTAACCTTAGGGTACCTCCTTCCATATTTAACAATTTTTCATAAGTAATAATATCCTTTCTGGTTTTTCTTTGAAGACATTTCACTTTTCATCCAAGAAGCTTTTTCAGCTCTGGCTTGATGGTAGGGAATGGAAGGATTTACACTCCTTGCAGATAGTTTCTTTGCATTCTTTTATAGAGTGTCATTGAGGTCACCTGGAACTTTATCTGTGTCGTCAAGGTCACCTGAGTAGTGCAAATTGGTATGGAGCCTTCTTGGAATGGTTGAAAGGACTGTGTTGTATCCCACCCCCTCTGCTGTTCAATTTTGACATAGATGGCCTCTTTGATCTCTCTTTCAAACTAGCAGTCATTTCTGTCCCAAATGTGGAATTCAAAAGAGTGGCCTTTGTCTTTTAAATGCAGATGGACTGCTGATTTTTGTCCTGATGTTGTGTCTTTTGTCTTCTATGTTGTGCCATGTGTTTTTGAAGTGGTTGTTTTGTTTCCCAATGTACAGATTTGCACATGCATTGTACTGCATATACCATTTGCTTAGTTTGTGCCTGGGTTTTTTTATATGCTGAGGTGGACAAGCTTCTGCCTTAGTGTATTCTTGGGTTTGAAGTATGCATGTATGTTGTATTGGCTGAAATTCAATAAAATACTTCTATAGCTTTAGTACTGTGGTAGTACAGATCCTGGATTAGGATTGAAAAATCCAGATTGTTTTTTCAACTTCATCCATGGAAATTAACCTGGGGCACTAGTCATTCTTCTCAGTTCAGCCACTTACAGAGCTTTATGTGAGGATAAACAGAAATGCAGAGCCAGTTTGGCATAGGGGTTAAGGCAATGGGCTAGAGACCAGAAGACTATGAGTTCTAATTATGCCTTAGGCATAAATACAACTGGATGACCTTAAACCAGTCAGATTCTCTCCAACCCTAAGAATTAGGAAATAGCAAACTCTTCCAAAAACTTTCCAAGAACACTACAGGGATTTGTCTGTGTAGTCAACAGGACTCAATAATTACTCAAAGCCCCTCCCCACCAATGCACACAACCATGCTACTGGCAAAAAAATAAAGTATAAACACATACATCTAGTTTAAATGATTATAGATTTTAAATCTTTATCTTCAGAATATAGCTACAGTATTTTGCAAAGTGAGATGTAAATAAGCTTGTTCATTTAAGACAAACATTTCTGGATTTTGTAATTAACACCATTATATTAAGGTTTAACTATGGCTTTTCTTGTTTCCAATACAATTACTTGTCTTGCTTCTCTTTTTTGATATATTATCTCTTGGCCCACTTACAGTATATGGATATAAGCAGGCTTGTCTTGAAATCAGCAAATGGCACTAGTTACAAAGGTCATCCAATTTGTGCCCTTCGTGTCATGATTTTCTATTTAATCTGTTATGTTCCAAATCAGTCTTTAATAGATGGGATTCACTTGAATATTTGTTAAAATACTATTCCATAGTATAATTCAGAAGCTCATTCTATTAGTTAATTATTCTCATTTAGCTAAGGTTTTTTTATATAACATTAAATTGACATTTTCGTCGCTTCAGTTTAAGCATATTATTCCTTGTTCTGTCTGGATTGACTAATGAGAATAATTTATCCCATCTTTCTATGTTGTTGCAGGCTGTTCTCATTATTCCCTTCTGACTCTTAGATTTAACTCAACCAGCTCCCTTGTTAACCTATTTTTCTTCAGACCTTCTATCATATACTTGATCTTTTTTTGTTCTTATTATTTTATGTCACTTTGCTCAAATGATAAAGGAAACAGACAAAACCTCAGGAACATTCAGGGGAACTTTTGAAAATAAGGCATCAAATAGAATTTGTGTTAATTTGATTTCAAAAAAGACAACTTCAGACCCCAACTCTTCCTTCTCCCTGCTTCCATCAAAAATACAATGCCATGAAATCACAGAGAAAGGAAAAAAAGAAGTAATATTTATGTGGATGGTGTGTGTGTGTGTGTGTATACTTTTGATATTGCCACATACTGAGATCTAAGAAAGGTTTTTAAAATTAAAAACATATATCCAAGTAATGCTATGTCTATTAAAATCATTTGTCCTTGACTTTTAAGTCTCTTGTCTTTCAAACCTAGAAGCTTCAGAGGGGGAAGAGGGATAGAGCCTCAACTTGTCATCGATAGCGAAAATGGAAATAGAATAATAACTGGTGTAGATCTAACACTTCCAAAAAACAAAATAGGTTTTCAAAAATTACAGAAAAGTAGTCAACCAAGTATGAGATCTTTTCAAATTTAAAATAGTGACAGAGGTGTGTCAGCAGCACTGAATTCCTTGGAGATGAGCAACTCCATATGGCCTTTTAAGTACTTTTCAATGACCCCTTTCCCCATCATTGACTGTACTGCATATTTCAATGGCCCCAAAATAAGCAACACTTCCTAAATAACCTGGAAAATGGTGACTAATTCTCTTTTAAAAAGGATATTATCAAGGTTTCTCGTACTAACACAAAAACTTACATGGTCTCTATCATTCATTCAATGGTTCTGGCATTTCCCTTGAACCCACAAGCATCATCAACTTACCTGTATCAATGGATTTTGATTTCCATCCAGTGCCCTAATTCAAGGTGAATTGTGAGACACCCTAAGAAGCACAGTATAGTTGTTTGTCTGTCAAGGTATGAGTAGATAGTTGCAACAATATAAGAAAACCTGCAATCAGTTCCCTGGAGTTCATGTTTTCCAATATTTGCTCCAGCTAAATTTCTCAGAAGGAGATGGCAATGGTTAAGATATCAGGCTATAAACCTGAGTTCTACGTTCTAGTCCTATCTTAAGTACAAGCTAAGACTTTGGGCTAGTGCCTTACTCTTGGTCCTTGGAAGTAGATAATGGCAAACTAGTTCCTTGCCAAGAAAACTATAGAGACTACTTCAGGCTGTTACCAGTAGTCAAAGTTGTCTCAACGGCACGCATGCATTCACACATACACAGAGAGAGAGAGAAAGAAACACTGAGTATGCATAGGCAAAAGCTATTGAGAACTATGGCAGCATAGCTGTCCTCCCTGCTATTACAATGTCCTGATAATCAGTGACCAAACTTGGAGTGTGGTAATTAAGGGGAAGCCAAAACTTATTCTCAGAAAAGGTTTTTTTTTTAAGGGAAGCAGAAAAAAAACCAGGTGGTGAAAACAAGAGATAGGAAGAAAAGGAGACAGCACTGGAAGAAAATGAGTGAACTGCACCTGGCTGAGTTCTGGTAGTGACAAGGCAGACCCACACTTGGAAAAAGCTCAAGGAGCCATTAATAAAAAAGGCTCAAGGAGACATTAACAAAATTGCCACAATATGCAGCACAGTTTGCAGCCATTTTGAAATGAAAAAACAAAACAAAACAAAACCCCTAAAAGTTTATTAAGAATACTCAATTTTTCCTTAAACACAGTTAAGCATAAATAAGGAGCAGCTATACTTCTATCAGTTTGCAAACCAGTTGCTTAGATTCCATTATCAACCTATCCGTGGCCTTCATTTCATCCTATTAAACATTTGATGTTTTCTTACTGCTGTGTTTATTTCTGCAATAAAACTGGTTCAGTTTGGTTTCTTTTGTTTACGCTTTTGCTTCTTCATGAGACCTCAAATCTCCAAAGCAGAAAATTGCTCAGCAACTTGGACACATCAAAGCTGTCACAGGCTTATCACTTTGTCCAAGAAGAGACAGGAGCATTTCTGTTTTGGTTTGGTTACATACTTTAAGCTATAGAAAAGAATCTTCTTTCATTTTGCACTCAAACACCAAAATGGTATAGCACTGGAAGTTAAATCAGTTAAAACATTGACATATTGTGAAGAGTTTCTTATCACCAAGTTCTTTTAAAGCACATTTATACCTTTTTTCCTTAATGTTCAACTGATTTGCAGTCATTCCAACATAAAAAAACTCAAAACATAATGAACTTAGATTTTAACTAAACTATAAAACCCTAATCCTAACCTTATCATTTTTTCATAACTCTTTTTTAGAAAAGAAGGCATAGAGGTGACTGGATCCAGCTAATACTGGATTATATCTTTATCTGGGCCACTACATTTTAGTGAACAAATCTTTTAAATTCTACCAGTATTATTGTTATTATTTGCTGTCACCAGGAGTTGAATTCCACTTGTGGAAATACAGTATATACATTCATTTTTTCAAAATTGTAGCTGATTATTATTTTACTGAATTATTGAGCTATATTCTATATTTTTTTTATAAAGTATTATTGTATTCAAATAGTAAGTAAGTACTATGAAATCATTCAACATAATGTTCTTAGTGATGCCATGGTCTTTAACTTTGTTTATTGTGTTTGGAGGTGATATTCAGGAAATTACATATCCACATTTTTAAAATAAGTTTTTTTTTAAAAAAAAATACTCACTGAGTATACTATACTGAGTATAACTCAACTTATACTGAGTTAAATAGAAACACCCCCCCCCAAAAAAAGCTAAGAGAAAATAGAAAAATTACAAACCCAGAAATATATTTGTAAGGGAAAAATGATGCAGTAAATAACAATGACCAGATTTGTCTACAGCAGGGCTGTCAAACACACATGCCCGGTTTAGCAAAGGAGGGGAAAGTCCCAAAACATCACATGACGACTCCGTGACGACATGACCTTGGCACCCCTGGTCTACAGAATACTTTGCTACAAAGATTTTCAAGACTTATTGTTATTCTATGATTTTTTTTTTCAGAAGAACAAATTCTTATACTTTTAAATACTATTGTTTCAACTTAAAAATGTGCAGTGCATTGTAATCTAGATGCTAAAACAGGAATCAAATCAATTTTGATGCCTTAGATATTTCTAGAGGGAAAACAATTTATAATTTTACAAAGAATCGAAGAGATTAAGTGGGAATTGTATTAAAGCTGGCAAAGATTACTATCTTGTTGATGCAATCTAAAAAATGTTACTACTCAAATATTCTACATAGTGCAGTGCAACTTTAGATTATCCACATACTTGGATAATGGAATGGACATCTAGTTCATCAGCTAAATGATGATGCATAGTGATCCAGTCTGAATTGTACTTTCCCAGAACTCCTAATTATGGCATTGTTCATTAAGCAGAAATTATTCACTACCTGTCTGATTTTTACTTATTATGTGGAGAAGTGATGTGTACATTGAGATCAATTTAATTATGTAAATATAATGCAGTAAAATACGGTAGTAGTATTATTTCAAATGATATATAAGTAAATAGCTGATTAGTTTTAGATGTTCTTAGATAGCATAAAATTATGAATTTCTTTCTTTCTTAAAATATGGAACCTGCCATAAATCAGGCAATTTTCCCACTGGAAACTAATATTCAGGCTTTTTGTATTCTTCAGTTTAATAGCATCAACATATCAGTTTAGTTAACAGGGGAGAAATCATGAGATGTACAAAACTTGTTAATTACAATGTCAATACCATTAACACCCCCCTTAGGACACTAGTATATCCCTCCTTCCTTCAGACCAGTGAACATTAACTGCTGCTTTACTGTTGATATGCAATTAGGACATTAATTTTATCATTTGACTAATTGCAATTAACATATCAATTAATTAATTGCCTAATCCTTTTACATTGGACTTAGCATTCTTTAATAGATCTCATCAAAGTCTGTGAATATTTATGCCTCAGCTATTGGCTGTGGCATGAGTTAAAGGGCTGCACTGACCTCTAGTTTGATAACTAATCCAACAGGTTTTCACATTCAGAGAAAAGAATGAGGGAATAGGAGTAGCTATTGCATTTATCTGAAGGAAATACAGTGATAGAATTAGAAAGATAATCGCAAAGGTGCTCTGGACTGTCCAGAGGCAACTGGACTTTCTTGTTTTTCATTGAAGACATTTTGCTTCTCATCCAAGAAATTTTTTTAGGTCTGACTGGGTGGTGGGGAAATGTAGACTGGAAATAGAGAATTTCCCATCATCCAGTCAGACCTAAAGAAATTTCTTGGATGAGAAGCAAAATGTCTTCAAAGAACAAGAAAGTCCAGTTGTCTCTTTAAAAAGCACCTTTGGGACAACCATGACCTGGATGACTGAGAATCTCCTTAGACAATTAGAAAGGTAAAATAAACTAAGAGGTTAAATGGCAAAATATAACATACTTTCTGTTTAAAACAAACACTAAGCAATACAAATACTAAGTAATATCTTGAGATATTCAAACATTTTGAAACTCTGGAGATTCTGATTTTAGAAAGAGCTGTATGGCAAAAATACTTTTTTAAACAGAAATGTGTCTGGTTAATTTGGATAGAACTGGGAATATCCCTTTCTGAGCCTTTGAAAATTCTGAAATTAGTTAAAGCAAAATTGTATGTACCTAATTAGATGCTACATGAATATTTGTCTTAATTGTTGTACAATATTTATTCTACATTAATTCAATTTATACTTGTATCACAAATTTTGCATTGTACTTAATAGCAAATAAACTTAAAGATATAATTGTCTTCCAATGTTACTATTATACACAATTCAGTTTTCTCAATTATTTATTTACATGTATTTATGGAAAAGATCCACATAAAATCCACAGAAAAATATTCTTATTTTTTCTGTAAAATATTACAAATTGAAATATGTAGCATTTTCCATGTATTTCCAATAAACAATGTCTGCACAGGCCTGGGAAATTTACCTAGATTATAGGTCCACTAACACTGCCTATGTTCATAAGCAAAATAAGTTATTTCCTTTGGCTGCTTTGCTACAACCATACCATATTCTCTTTACCATCTTCTCCCATCACAATGTTTGAAGCCAAATAGTTTCAGGGAAGAAATAACATTCCCAAAACCTTCACCAATTTTTTTCTGGCCTAGAACATAATAACTTATGGTAAGTGACAAAATAGGGATTTACAAACAGATTGCTGCTCAGTTTTAAAAGTGGCATTACAGTTTTTAACTGTTCTTCAAAGGGCCCCAGGAGAAAATCTAGTACCTCAGAGTGTGATTATTACCCTAGTGAAATATTACTTTCTGCTTGACTGAAAACTTTTTCCCACTAGCGCCATTTTGATGCCCATATAATCACTCTCTAAATTCACTGTCTCTGATTTTTACTTACTACATCCACTTTCATCCATGCTTATCTGAATGTTTAGTAAGTCTACTATAGTAAACTTTATGTCATGTGAATCTAACTTTGACTTAATCTATTCCATTAATAAAGCTGCTAGTATAAAGTACTTCCAACAACTTTAAAAGAGAAGGAATTGAAACTTTCCAATCATGTTTCATTTTGGAAAAGTAATCTTAGAGCTAAAAAATAATAATAGGGTGCTTTTAAAGTGAAAAAATAATGTAAAGCAGATGGGTGCTTTTTTGTATTTATTACTTAAATAAAATAATAAATAAAATAAAACAGTAAATTTATTACTTCAATTTTTTTTATTCCATTGTTTAATCTGAATGTGGATTAATCTTTACCCAGCAGGGAACATTTTATCTGTAGTACAAATGAGGCTAATGGTGGTAGGATATTTTGTGAATTTATTAGTCTGGATTTGTACCAGGACAGAAAAAACAGACATGAGTAAGGGAATTTTTTGTTCTTTTTTTATTCTCCTTCTTCCTGAAATGCTGGAAGAAAATTAGACCACAGGGAGTCAATCTCTTTCCCTGAGTAATTTGACAGGTAAATAGCAGCTTCTCGTTCGATACTGCAAGCAAGTATTAGGCTGAGAGAGAATGCAACCCTATAGTGACCCCCATCCTTCCATCAGATCAAAACAGGGAAAATTTGTAAGAAGGAGAAGTTTGTTTGTTTGTTTATTTTTAATATACACTTCAAGTTAAGTGCGAAATAGAAAGTTTGCATCCATTTTAAAAGCTTAAAATTAGCTTTCAGAAATAAACAACTTTTTTCCATTAAACCAAGGCATATTAATTAATTTAATTAGTATATTAAATTAGCATTATTCAGTATAAAACATTGTTTCTCGTTTTCGGGGTACAATAAAGCAGTTTAGGGAACAGAAGAGATTTTATCACATGAAATTAGTTTTTCTTCTGCCCAAAGCATCGAGAATGTTGTCACTATGTAAACTGGAGAGGAATATGAAAATCTCTAAATTACTATCCGTACACAACATAATTATGGCTACCAAACATTAAAAACACTTTTATAATATGACCCACAATGGGCTCTCTTTTAGAAGCATTACATTAATAAGGTCTGTATATTCCAATAAGACAGTGAACTGTTCCAAAAATATTATGCACTCACTTATTTTCTTATCAAATTGGCTTGACCCTGATGATTTTGACATGAATAATATTTCATAAGAGTACTAAACAGCACTGGTTTACAAAGATCAAATATAATCTTCAGAAACACATTCAACTTTTTAGGAAGTTAATTCTGCTGTTGTTTGGAACAATATCCAGTTTTGTGAAGGACAATCTTCAAGTACTGGAGTTCTGTAATATTTAAAGCAAGTGTTCCCAGGTAGATTTATTAGAACAGGCTAAATCAATCCCAAACTGTAGCAAGGATATTTGCATAATAAAGATTAGACTGGAAGTAGGACAGAGGATTATAACTAAGAGTAAAGATTTCCTAGGAAGTGATTCTGCAGATTTTCTTTAAACTGGAGACTAGCCAAGAAGAGAAGGAAATAGAGAGCAGTATCAAAATCTGGAAAAGAAATAGAGGTCAAAAGAAAAGGTTAATAGAGGAAAGGGACAGAGAGAGGTGTCAGTGTTGAAGCCATTAGAAAAAGAAAGTGTGGGTTGGAAATATTATTCTCCAAAGAACAGGGGAATTGATTGCATTTCAAGGAAGGCATTCATTAGTTTAATTAGCACTAGTTGAATACCCAAGACAAACAATCATTGCAAAAATGTTTTAAACTAGGTTTTGAAGAGCTAGCCCTACCAGTTACGCATTTCACATTATAAAAAGTTGCCTGGAGTACATCTGTTTGTGGCACTGCATATTGGCCATAAGAGATGCTGGGGAAAGTATTTTTAATGATGCAATTTTTATGGAGAAGATTCAGGGGGGAAAAACACATGGATAATGATTTTTTTAAAATAATAAGTTTGTTTCCCCCACCTTTCTGCCTACATAAGCACCCAAGGCATCTTACATTAATGAAAACAAAATGTAAATATAAAACATGACAGTAAAAGGGTATCATTACAATTAATAAATACTTAAAATTTGTGAAAGGAGATGAGATTTTGTCTTTTTGTTAAATGGCAAAAAGGTGGAGGCTGAATGTACCTTCCTGCAGAAATCATTTTATTGCCTGGAACCCACACATAAGAATGAAGAGCTTTCTCTATGTCCTGGAACAGTGCTGTCAAACGCAAGGCCCAGGGGCCAGATCCGGCCCACAGGGTGCTTAGATCTTTGCCCATTGGTGTTGCCCTGGAAACAGTGAAGGACTGGCCCACAGTGCCTCTGCTAGTGAAAATGGAATTAGGGAGGGCCACATGTGGGTCCTCCTGAGCTCCATTTTCGCTGGCAGAGGGTTGCAGGAGGCCATCGCAGCTGAATACGGAGCTCAAAAGCCCATTTTCTCTGGCAGAGCGCTCGGGCCATCATAGGTGCCCACGACACAAGTGATGTCAAGCTGGCCATGCCCACCCACTCCAGCCCCCCGTTTAATGTCAAACACAACCCTGATGTAGCCCTCAATGAAATAGAGTTTGACAGCCCTGCCCTAGACAGTTAGGAAGTGGAAACATCTTCAAAAGTGTCTGTTGGGTAAAGTAGCCATAATAGGCAATGCGATTCTTCAAAACTTGAGGTCCTCATATTTTAGGATTTTATAGATCAAACTAATCCTGCAGTTTGTGCCCAGCATGTTGCTGGCAATAAGTGCAAATCTGTCAGTTCCTATACAGTAGATACATGGTCTCTGTATGTTGTTCTTAGGAATTAAATATTTAAGTCCCTACAAAGGATAAAAGGATAAAATTGAAGCCAAACAAAATCATATAGTATTAATTCAAAAGCTATATCTACCAAAAAGTGAAAGAACAAGAACTTATTAATTGTGCATATAGCGGTGAATAGGTTGGAGATCCTGTTGATTCACCAGTGGATTTATAAGACTCCTCTTATTTATTAATCTTGTCTACATTTAGAAATTTTAAAGAACCAACTTTCAGTTCTAATTAAATAAATTCAGTTGAATGAGTTTCATTAGACTTGTTCAACCACCATAGACTTCTTCTATGACTAGAAACCTGTAGGTTTACTGTTGTTGGGCAATATAATTCTATTTTGTTAACAAGGATGTACTGAAAAATGTAATTTGTACATTTCATTGTAAGATGGGAGGGCATGTCCCCAATATTCAGTTCCATCCTCTGATCTCTTTTAAAATAATAATTCAGATGTGGAAATACGCTATGTATTCCAAGTTGGCTTCCTAGATTGTGATTTTAAAAATATATTTTTATACAATTATCACCCTAATATTATTCTTTTGATTTGTTTTAATTAAAACATGACTGTCAACGATTATTACTTTTTTAATTTATAACATTATAAATTATACATCAAATGAATCCAGCCAGGACACATCATTGGAAATTCTTATTTCTTTGCCCGTGATACATATAGATATTTATTACCGGCATGGCTATCAGGATCTCTGAAAATAATTACAAACACAAGTAATTTCCATTTTTGTCTATATATAGAGGTCAGATTGAAATTTTGATAACACAGATCTTGCCTCCTCCTGTTATGGATTTCCATCCTCACATGTAATCACAGAAATGTTTGTTCATCTTCATTTTCAGAACTGCAATTACCTTTCAAGGTGCGTATTCCCAGAAATATTTTCGTATAGTTTGTTTATTTAGATAAAAGTAATAAATAAGATTCAGTAACTACCTGAAAGCAGTCAATGGTGTTTATCTAAAAAAAATCTAGATTTATTTTGAGAAGTTAAAATTTAAGATTTGTTCCCTAATCAGTTTCAATCTAGCCCAGAATAAATAAAAACACTCAATAAATATACAATTAAAAATTATAGTATAAAATAATATAATATAGTATATTATATCATTTACACTATATAATAATATAGTATAAAATAATAAATAACTAAAATTTATGATAAAATCCAATCCGTCAATTATACATGGACTAACTATACTAAAATTACAATCCATAAACTGAGTGGCCCATTGTCAGTTTAATACTAAAAGGAAAATGAATAAGCAGTACATTTGTTATATAACTATGGTGGAGTAGATATATATTTCCTTGTCTCTATAGTAGAAACATTGGACCCTTTCCTCAACCAAGAGGCCTTGCAAATGGACATTCATACACTGATCACTTTACAGCTGGACCTCTGAAATGCACTTCAAAAGATTACCCTTAAAGACCACCAGAAGCTACAGATGGTTCAAAATGCAGCAGTGCCAGTAAAATAGGCAATTTTCATCATGCCTATGTGTTACCACTCCAACACAAGCTGCATTGACTGCCAATAGGATCAAGGGTGCAATTCAAGGTTCTGGTTTTACCTGTAAAATTCTTCACAGTTCAGGATGTGCTTACCAATGGATTGCCATTCTTGCATTGGTTTTGCCCAAGCAATGTGGGTGTGGTCCCTGTCCCTTTTATTAAAGATAGTCGTATTACAAAGAAACATACCTTCTCTATCATGACCATTCTTGGAAACATCTTCCACAGAGATATAAATGTACCCTCTCTCCTGGGGTTCCAAAAAGCCACAATATTTAACCTTAGATCCAAGTCTGGAAATAATGTCATTTTGTTTTATATTTGTAATTGTTTTAATTAGCATTGTATTTTGTATCCTCCCAAAATACAATGGAATGGGAAGCTATATTAAATATAAATATTAATAATTTATAACTTAAAGACAACCTTACTTTTTTCTTCATTGAGGTGCAAATGAGGTTTCCAAATATTGCCATGGTGACTTCTATCTCAGAAGATAGGACAACGATGACCTAATCTTATGTTTCATGTAGCAACTGTTGTATTATGTAGCAATTGCAATGGTAAACCTGTAGAGTTTCTAGGATCTTCTATTTTGAATCTTAAGCAGATATAACTAATAGTGTTTTAGATATGGTAGCAGTGTTTTATAAAATTCTCTACTGCATTCTTAGCTGACCTACTGTCAAATGTCACCTTAATAAAGAGCAATTTTCATCTGAAAAGTTAAGTAGAAGGCATCAGGTCAAAAGAACCTTTTCAGTTCTTTTCAGTCCTAAACAGTAGTTTCTGTTGTTGGAAATCAATGATAATAAAAAGCAAATCAATCAATCAATTATCAAGTGAATAAAAAACCCATAAGCGAAAACTATTAAAAGAGATAATTTAATGCCTCATAGATAAGGAGAAAATAATTCCTCTTTAAATCTTCTTTACTAACTTTAGCAAGTATTCACAGTTACTATACTTCTAGATTTGCTGATCATTTTTATTTTATTGTGAAATCCCTAGTCATTTAGAAGCAAACTTTGTCTTTTCCCGTCAACTAAGCTAAACAAAATTTAACAATAAAGAAATATCTGATATCTATTAGAGCTTTCAAATGTGTGAGATGCCATTCAGGACAATAAGTTAGCTGCAGTTCCATCGATATCATTTATCCATGTAATTACTGTAAAGCCATTGTGCTTATTAGCATTAGACTGACAGTTCCAGAGTAGGGATAAATATAGATGAGATTAGTGTATTCTTTTCCACAGTGCCTTTGATATGACATACTGTGATGACCTGGTGATATGCTCATGAAGATTTGACCTGTCTGTTGGATTTCCATCTCAGGAGCCAATTAGAGTTGGCTCTAACTAGGAACCTTCAAACTGGTCTCTTCCTCTTAGTAAGAAACAAAGAAGAACTGAAGTATAAAAAGTTTATATAATGAATGTAAAAGAAACACGTTAGGAACAAAGTTTGACTTGATTCACATTGACAATCATGATATTAAAGAATAAGCTTTGGTCCATATCATTGCTGCTTTTCAAATAAATTGTTGCTTTGCACTGGTGACTGATACAACATTGTTCATATGTTCCTCCCTCCATGATTCTTTGCTAATATCACAACCAATAGTGGGTTCCTACCGGTTCTGTCTGGTTCTTACAACCGATAGTAAGGGCAGAGGGAGGCCACGCCAACCTGCCCGGACGTCATAATGGATGTTCTGCGCATGCGCAGAAGCACCGAGTGAAGCAAGCGTGCATGTGGGCTCCCATTGCAAGCTGGTAAAGAAGATAAGCAGAACCCACATCTGATCACAACCACTTAACAGGCTGTGAGTCCTTTGAGCTTGGTTTGTTTTCAGATGTTTCATTACCCAAGTAGGTAACAAGAGAATCATTTCTGCTGACAATGGATGCAGAAAAGAAAACAGCCTCAGGACTTATTGTATTTGTTCTATACTCGGAACAAGGTGGTCACAAACTGAGGCAAGACAGAGGAACAGTAACAACAGCTTTAATGCTAACAGAATGGCAATAGCAACTAACACGGCTTCAATGCTTATTAACAACTCTCCTGACTTTCAGGAGTTTGACAGCTTCTTAATTAGCCAGCTTGTCAGGCTGCCTGGCCAATCGCTGTCTTAGCTTTTTCCGTTTTCTAGCCGGATGCGACTGAACCAATCTAAACGGTTATGCAAATAGCCAGTCTGATGTAGCGGTGAGGATTCTACACCCCTACCCTCCCAGATGGCACATGCGTAGTCCTCTAAGTACGCTGGTCTGCGTCGGCTCCACCCCGATCTTCTCAATGGGGGAGTAGCTGCCGGAGGAGGAGGAGTTGGTGTCAAGTCCTCTGGAACTACAGGAGACTGCACGGTCAAGTCTGATGGTGGCTCCCCTGGTCATGCAGTGACCAGGGAACCTGGTAAGTCCAGCGCCGAGAATGCTCTGGTTGTTTTTGATTGACTTGCTTCTGGCAATTGGTTGTGGGCATGCCGGCTTCCCCTGGGCCTGATTGTTGTGATGGTTGCTCCGCTGCGGCTAGCACTCTCCGTCTCAATTGGTTAATGTGTCGCTGCCATACTCGTCTGTCAACCAGTTCTACCCTATAAGATATAGGGCGGTTACTTGTGTTATTTGGCCTTCTACCCAACAGGGTCCAGCTCCATAGTTTTGGGCGAAGACCAGGTCCCTGGCACTAGTGGGTGTGGACAATGGTTGTACACTGGCATAGCAGGGGTGCAGGTGGTCCAGAGTTATCCGGAAGCTCCGTCCCATTAATAACTCGGCCAGGCTTTGTTTGGTTACTGGGCATGGAGTAGAGTGCTGAGCTAGGAGGTACTTGCAGATCCTATTGTGCCAGCTGTCAGGGCCTAACTGTGCCAAGGCTTTTTTGGCCAACTGGATGGCCCATTCCGCCAGTCCATTAGTGGCCAGGTGAAACTGCGCCCTGGGTGCATGATGAATTCCTAGCCTGGCAAAGAATTGTTGGAATGGGGCAGAGGTGAATTGGGACCCATTGTCAGAGACTACAATGTCCGGCAGTGTGTGGCAAAAATCCGTTCCAAAACCCTGATTGTCGCCTCTGCCGAGGTCGTTGACATTCGAGCCAGTTCGACCCACTTTGAATAGGCGTCCACCAACACTAGGAATGTTTGTCCCTCGAAGGGGCTGGCAAAGTCCACATGCACCCTTGTCCAGGGTGCTCTACACATTTCCCACTCCCGCACGGGGGCAGAAAGGGGAGTCGGCCTGGATAGTTGGCATTGCAGGCATTTGTCCACCCACTCCTCTATTCCCTGGTCCAATCCTGGCCACCACACATAACTGCGCCCGAGACCCTTCATGCGTACGATGCCCGGATGGGCATCGTGCAGGCAATGCAATATTTGTTCCCGGAGGCTGAGGGGAATTACTACTCTGTTGTCCCACAAAAGACAATCTGTCTGGATAAACAACTCATGCTGTCTGAAGAAATAGGGTTTGAATTCAGGTGTTACTGGTCCCTTGGGCCATCCCCTGCGCACCCAGTCCAGAATCTGGGACATAATGGGGTCTGATTTGGTGAGGGTACCAATGTCAGCAGCGGACAAGGGCAT
>JANHFK010000884.1:156472-167207 GCA_036250565.1 Sibynophis collaris
GCTCGGACATTAATTTGTACCTTTTATATTCAAAAGACTATACTTCTTAGAAACTTTTTTATATAGATAAAATTATAATACTTTTTGTCCAATGGTGTGTGCATCATTTCGGAAGAATTACCAGGAGTGGGACACAACAACATCAAGGCCCAGAGCAGCGAACCAATCAAGACTCAGCAGGCTGGGCAGGTTGCTATCTACTACAACCAAGGGAAATGCACTGGAAAACCTGCCATAAGAGACGTTGAAGGTGCCTCAACCTTTCGTTGGAATGGCCCTTCCCTAGTAATCTTTAAGTTTTATAGTACAGGGAGCCAGCAGGCAGCTGTAGGCTGGTGTGGCAGCAGCTTCCTCAGGGTTGGCCAGGAGATGAGGGATTTGGAGGACCCAGTGTCAATCTCCATCTTGCATGGTTTTCCCTCCAAAAGTAGTGTGAGGTAAATTTTTTGACAGGGGGCAGAACTTGACACGTGGCTGATGGCCACAACTTCTGGTTCCTTGGATATTGCGAAACAATCTCTGCGGCAGGCGAAAGGCTTTTTGGCAGCCTGCTGAATTTTGGCGGGCTCGCCAGATTCATTCCTGGCTGGCAGGGCTGCTCTGCAGACTCTGGATAAATGGCCCCTTTTGCCACAACGGTGGCAGGTAGCAGTCTTGAACCTGCAGTCAGCTCTACTGTGGTCTCTCCCGCAATCCAAGCAGCTGTTTTGAGGCACTTTTGGGGCATTCCAGTTCTTTCTCTGGGACATCTTGAGGCACCTCACATCCCCTTCCTCGTCTGAGGAACCTTTGAGCTCTGAGTCTTCATGGCTTACAGCCTGGGCTCGTTCTATGGCAGCCCCCACTTGTAACGATCTTTTTAGCTCCACCATGGACTGGTCTGACATCTCAGATTCTGTGGCCTCATCAAAGGCTGATTGAAGGGTTAATTCCTTGTGGCTCAACAACCGTCTCTGCAGTCTGAGATCCCTGACCCCACACACAAGCTGGGCTAGTAACATGTCATCCAGGTCATGGAAACTGCAGTGCAGAGCCAATATGCGAAGGAAAGCCATGTAATTGCCAATAGACTCCCCTTCTCTCTGGACCCTTTGTCGGAAGGCATGCCTGCGGGATGGTGCCGGGGCATAGTGGTTCTTGAGCTTCCCTAACAGAGTGTCCCACGGCACAGAGTATACAGGTTGAGGGGCTGACAGGGCTCTGGCCATCCCAAATACCTCACGACCACAGGAACTGAGGAAATGCCCTCTCTTCCGATCTCCCGATAAGCCTTTCAAGTCATTTGCCTGAAGAAAACACTTGAACCTCTCCATATAGGCGTCCCAAGTCTCGGTAGCCTTGTCAAAAGAGTTGAACATGGGGAGAGTTGCCATCCTGAAAAGGATGGAAAAGCCTTGGAACTATTGCCCTCATGCCTCTTATTCAGTAGTAATTCAGCTCGATCTCTCTGTCCCTTCAGCTGGATCCCACCTTCGTCACCAGTGTTCTATACTCGGAACAAGGTAGTCACAAACTGAGGCACAGTAACAACAGCTTTAATGCTAACAGAACATTAGCAACTAACACGGCTTCAATGCTTATTAACAACTCTCCCAGCTTTCAGGAGTTTGACAGCTCCTTAAATAGCTGGCTTGTCAGGCTGCCTGGCCAATCGCTGTCTTAGCTTTTCCCGCTTTCTGGCCAGGTGCGTCTGAACCAATCAGAATGGTTATGCAGATAGCCAGTCTGATGTAGCAGCGAGGATTCTACAATATTGTTATTTTGCTACGATGCAAAAGGTGCAGATATTTCCTAGTCTTGAAAATGTATGACAAGTTTCAAAATGAACTCTTTTAGCAAACCTGACAAATGCAACACAATTTAGTCACTAAACATTTCTCTGTGAAATCATATGCATCCTTACAATTTCACACAGCCTATGATACTTTGTTGTTATAATTTTAATGGGAGCTAGCTATCAAAAACACGCTGCACTCAGATTTTGAAAACAATGCAATTCTCTGAGTGTTTTGCCTTGACACACATCAGGAGACATATAAATGCATGGCCACTGTGAAACTTCTTGGCAGCTGCAGTCACATTCCTGATAAATGAGATTCTCATCACAAAATATTTTCAAGGATAATTTCTCTTTGTTGTTAAGTTTGATCATGCCAAATAAGTAGTAAGCATTAAAGTGCCAGATCCATATTTGCTATGGGACACAATTTATGTTAATATTGTAGAATAAAAGATCCATCACTGGTGATGTGTACTTACATACTGGTATGGGTACTTTCATGCTGATTTCAAGGTTTCTATCCAGTGGGTTTTATATTCCTATTACTTTTCATTTCTGAAAACAGGCACCCTGCACAGAAGCAGATATAAAATTATAACAATGTTACACTTTACAAACCTATTGGACTTGCTTAAGGAGCAAAAAAGCTAATGTGAATAAAAGTGATTAGGTCAATAGTCTGCATTTGAACTTTCAAAAAGCCTTTGACAAGATCACCAATAAAAGATACTAGTACTGAAATAACAATGGCATATAAAATCCGTAACTGCTTTTAGAGGATGGACTGCATGCAGAATGCTGAGGTGCATTAGATTCCTGTCTAAATTATACATATACATTGCTAGTTGACACCTTTAAATTTGTCCCATTCACTACATGGAGTGCCATCTATTGCATTACATACAAAAAAAAATTCTAGACATTTTATTTATTTATTTATTTATTTTCACTGCATCTGTATCCATTGGCAGTTCAGATTCAACTAGTAATACAAAACAGTTTCATTAAATACTGTTTCATAGATTAGTGTCTTTGAAAATGTTGCTTTTAATGGCCAACATTATTGTGTTATCATGATTGCTACCTTGTGTTAATGTGTGTTTATTCACTATTCCTACTTGTAAATAATCTGCTTTGATGTCTACCAAGCTCTAGATCAGAATCATATGAATTAGAGAATAAAAAAGTTGGAAAGATCTTGGTTGGTCATGTAGTTCAATATTCTGTTCAATGTAATAGCCACTATATTGTCTCTGACAAATGACCATACTTAATTTGAAGACTTCTATCAAAGAAAAATCCACCACATAATGTGTCAGTGTCTTCCACTGCCTGATCTTTCAGGTAGTCATGAAGTAATCTTACATTTTGAAGATCTGTCTCTCAAAATAGAGAAAACAGAAGTAAATAGCACATGGTATGTAACAAATATTCAGTTGCAGAAAATTTAATGATTAAATGATTTGTACAAATATATGGCAAAGATCTATAAAAATATGATTAACTAACTCTCCATTCAGACATTTTATGAATGCTATCTAACTTTCCATTCAAGCAATTTATTTTGCTTGTCATTATTTGACAGCATATATTGCATAATATTTGATTTCTATTTTCATAATATTTTTGTTTGTTATTATTTGTAACACGGATTCAAATGAATTTGTTCTTGGCAGTCTGGTGACACAGACTTATACTTTTATTTATTGATTCTAAAATTGAAGACAAAGAGAAAAAAATAAACTTTTTGAGATTGGAGAAACAAAGACAAAGAGGCTTATATCTCTGATTCAGCAGCAGCCTCTGCATTATTTGTAGTTTACATTAGATTGATTGATTGATTGATTGATTGATTGATTGATTGATTGATTGATTTGTTAGATTTTTTAAAAAACTTTCCTTTATTATTTTATACTAACTCAAGTGGCAAGTATATTTATTATTCATTCCTCGTTCTATATTCCCCACAGAAATAAACTGTGAGGTGGGAAGGACTGAAAGAAAGTGACTGACCCAAAGTCACCCAGTTGGCCTTTATGCCAAAGGCAGGACTATGAAGCACCTTAAAACTGGATCAAGGTCAAAGCACCTTGAAACACGGTGTCTAATAACTACTGGTAGCAAATGAGAAATTTAAAAACAGCAAAATGACAATTGTATACTTTTTTTAAAAAAATTCCCTTCCTAAAAAATAGGCTGCGTACAACAGTGACTTGAAGTAATGATGTTCAAAACAAAGCTACACACAAAATGACAAAGCTTTGGACTATATCTGTAAATTCCTGGAAACATTGTCACTGGATAATCTTTTGTTCCTAAAACCAGTTTTGAATTCCTGCTTTTTTGGCAAGGTTCAGAAACAATCCTGGGTTAGGTTTGGTTTAGTAATGGCAGATCTCCAAGAGATACCAGTTTTTTAAAATCCTGTTTCGAAGAAGACAATGAAAAATCACTTCTATTTTCTGTCAAGAAAATTATACTGATGTGTCCATCACATCTCCAGGAGTTAAATTCAATTTGAACGATATTTTAGCTTCCCCCCCCCTCTCTTTAAATCAGGCATTCCTATGATGCCTTCAATATAGAAGCTAATTTTTACAGTATCTTTATCTTTTACGGTGTCTTGTGTGCTGTGTGTGTGATGTGTGTGTGTGTTGCAATATTTGTTCTTAATAAATATCATTACTATAAAAGCTTCTGTATATACTGAAACCATGACCCAGCACAACTTTCTTTATCTTCTCTAATTAGTACATATATTTCCTGAAAATCAATTCAATATCAATTGCCATTTTCTATTCAGGGCTTTGTGCATTTCGTGCATTGTGTTTTTATTTAAATATATATTTGGGAATAGGCAATATGATTATCTCTAGCCCAGCCCATTATCACATATATTCAATTAGTAGTCAGTTCTAGAAAAAAGAATCTCGAAATTTTAATTTACAACACATACAAAAAACAACCACCGAAAATCAAGTTTTAATTTTATAAGCAATTTTCTTAATACTGTTTGTGCATATACAGTATTGATTAATGGTTCCTGTATGCAATGATCCTTAAGACCTTAAGTATTTAGATACTTTATGGGCAGAATATATGCACTCAAACTCACTTTCCAAAATAAATGCATTTTTCTCTGCAATACTTGGATACTTGCAAATTTTGAGAGTCTGTCCATTTGTACTGCAACAGGTTTCACTTTGGCAAATTATTGCATCTCACAGAAAGAAACCTGTGACAGATACATATGAGAATACAAATAATTTTCATAAAACTTGTAGAAAGCTTTTATTCAGGTCCATATGGACTTAAGTAATTTTTGCTAAATTCTGTACGATCTAGAATGCTACATTAATTTTTATCCTGATGTGTATTTTAATTCACAGAGTATTATCTTTCTACTAAAATGGATCCAATCAATGATAATATTCTGGATTTGATGAAGGATATTCATTATTAAATGAAAATAGATATCCTTAGATGAATGTGATTGTGCTCTATTCAGATATGGTTTCATGTAAGGTTATTAGAGGCTATCTAATAGCCTCCAAAATGCTGGTAAATAATATATTCCTGATAAAGCTACACACACACACACACACACATTCTTTGAACATAGGATGCTGAAGTCAAGCCAACATAATCCTTTAATTAGAATCTAATTGTAAGTACTTCAAAGACTCGATCTATTCCCACCACATACTGAATAATCCCCTAAAAGTCCCTATGAAAATAGCCTTCATGATCTATCCATTCTATTTTGAAGTAAACCAAATCCTCTGAAAGTTAAGCACATTTAAGTCCTATTGATATTCGTGGCAAAGTAACTAAGCATGTGGTTAACCCAGTCCCCCTGATATTATTGGAACTGAAAAGGTTTTTTTGTTTCTTTGTTTGTTTTAGCTGCAACAGATCTATAGATTTCAAGTGGTTGGGATGATGTTTTACAAGAAAAATCTATTTCAGAATAATTTTATGAATTTGTGAATAGACAAGTATAAATCATGAATATTTATATAAGATGGCAAAGACCACTGTCCGAGCCACACTACGGACATAAATAAAAATGTTTCCAAAATTATGCTTGACAGCTATGTATGGATATATTAGAGCAGTTCCCATCTTTAATCTGCAGATACTCATTTATACATTGGAAGAATACAATGTTTTTATTCAACACTGAACCCATACAAAAGAATATGAGTATAGTCATTGGCAGACTATCAGGAAACCAATTTTGTCAAAAGCCAAAAGCATTAATGTTTTTAGACATTTCAAGTGAAATTTTCTATTTTATACACATATTTGAACTGAACAATACTTGTGTCTATGTATAATTCAGAAACTAAGGCCATCACATTTGTGCCCTTTTATTAAGTATAACTGAAAGGAATTTGAGAGGTTCATTGTTCCTACTATTTGATAAAATACATTACAGCTTTTATTATTACAGACTGATCACCCTGTACAGATGATATGCAGATTTCATAACAGAACCTTAGTGCGCAATATGTGTTTTCAAAAATAATTAAAATTTTCAAGAATAAGCAAGTTATTAGATATTGGAAGAGAGAATATTCATCATAATATTCATCACTTATTTTTCAGCTATAATTGCATGCCATTTCTACATTGGTTTATAATCTTAATATATAAGTATAAACATTTTTATATTTACAATTATGCACAAGCAAACATGTATCATATGCATTTTAATTATATTTATATGCCCTTTTGCATATACTTTTCTTTTAGTGGAATTTTGTGCACTGTTCATAATAATTCATGTTTGAACAAACAATTTATCTTAATGCAATATAATTTTGTATGCCTTCTCTTAATATTTCTAACTTGCAAGCTGGATCACATTTGGAAAAGTTCAGCTTTCAGTGTGTGTAACGCTATTAAAATTTGCAAGTAGATTTTAAAACTACAAGTGAGTGGGGCTACATTAAAATGCTAACCAACTTAATTTCTTTCCCCTCACCAAGGAGGTAAATTTTGCTTCTTCCATTATCCATAGTACAACTCAAGCTGAACACTGCTTCTGATATTTTGCCTTGATATTTTACTTGGATTTAATGGATAATTTAGAATTGCCTTCTTTAAAGACAGACTGAAGTAGTTTCAGATTGTAGGAATCAAATAAGATGATTTAGCATATCCTGTACCCACTAACTGTACTCATGGGAACTGTACATTTTCTATTGGAGAGTAACATGTTCCACCTATTTTTAACTAAAGAACTTCTAACGTTTTTTTCCCCATCTGCCAGCATTTGCAGTGGTATGCCAAGAGCTAAATCAATCTCATTGTTACAATTTATCCTCTCATACTAGGCCTGTATTACTCCAGCTTCCAGTTAACAATCTATGGGATTTTGGTGGTAGTTTGAATTTGTTTTTATTACAAGTGCTAATGGTTTGAAAATATCTTGGTCTCTGGTCATTTAAATTCTCTTTGTGTATGAAACCCTAATAATGAAAGAAACATATTCAGGAGAGCTTTAAGACTTAGATTGCTGTTTGCAGTTGAGACCTATGGAAAAATGTGGGTTTCAACTTTGACACTGGTTAGTTTAACCATCCTCAACCCCCAAGGTCATGGAAGTGCTCTCTTTGCCAAATGTATGAAACATTCCAAAATTTGGTATTAGTGTGGATCATTAGTGACACCCAGTGGCTACTTAAATAATCACAAATGTGCAGTAGCAATCTCACAGGCTACTTAGTTTTTATACAGTGCACACAATACTTTACAAAGTTTCATGACCAAATATCTTATGAAGTGCTTGCCCCATGGAGCTTGCTGTCAAGAATGTAGATTAGCTTAATGTTTTAATACATACCATAGGAAGTTTAATTTTAGTTATTTTCCAAAGAAATATAGATATTTCTAAACATCAATTTTACATTTTACATTGCACATCATTCTTGCTAAAATCAAATAAAAGAACTTTCTGTAAATATCTATAACAGCAAGAGGAAGAAAATTAAGAATTTCACAACAATGAGTAAAAAAAAAAATCTACTGCCATGTTATATACAAGTGAATATAATTAAAAATGTGTTGCTTGTCTTTCCGCCCTCTCCCGCCCCCGACCTCCGGGAACAAAAGAATATATATACATGGATGAAAAATACTTTTTTGAGTGATGTAATAGTTCCTGAGTTTGAACAACAGTTTTTCCTGTATAGATACTATTTTCAGAGAAAAAATGAATTCACATTTAATTCCTTTGACAAAACCATACATATCTACAATTGAAAGAAATATTTAAATTAGACCAAAAAAGAATGATGGGTTTAACTTTAATTTTGTTTAAAATGAATTGGAAATCTTTATGTGTGGTAATGATGAACATATTATTGCTAAAGTCTATAAAATGTTATGGAATTTAAACCTGGAAAATGAAGAAGTAAAGCAATGTATGATTCAGTGGCCAAGGAACTTTGAATATAATAGTAATGCTGAAGAATGAGAAACTGTGTGGAAGAAAGATTTAAAATTTACATTAAATTATAACTTAAAAGAAAACTTCTATAAGATGATGTATCATTGATATTTAACTCCAGACAAGTTGTCAAGAATGTATATAGTATTTTAAATGAATGTTGGAAATGTAAATGTAAAGAAGGGACTTCTTTATCATTTATGGAGGACGGGTTATAAAGCAAAGAAATATTGGATGATGATTCATACTTAATACCATAATACAGAAAATTCATATTATTTTCTTTGTATGTCACATTATAAACTAATAAATTCTAAGTGTCTAACTACATGAACATTTGTTGATGTGTTTAATCTCCATTATAAATCTAACTTGACTAATGACTAATGCCATCAGATTCATTTCTACCTTATTTTTCTTTTTAACTTAACCTGCCTTCATTGTGCAGAGTTATGGCATCCAAGCTACTTCTGTAGGTATCAATATTTAAACTTTATGATGACAAACTTTTAAAAAATATGGCACAAATATTTCAGTTTCGAAAATTAACATTAAAAAATGACCGTTTAAGAAAAGTAATGTTTCTCAAGTGTGACATCTTTGTGTGTGTGTGTGTGTGTTTGTGTGTTAAGATAAATAATACCAGTGTGGTGATTCCAGATGTTTTGGAGTACAACATCTTTCATCCCAAAGGGTCCTACTAATTGGGACTGAAGAATGTTGTAATTTAATATATATGGAAAACACCAGATTGGCTTATGTATCTAAAAAGCCTGAATTTAAAACTAAAGGTCATCATTATCATACAAAGTCACAAACAAATTTCTCTTGGAAAAGAGATGGCATGACTTCAAATCAGAGCTGCAAAACTGTCTCCAAAGACTTTCTGAGGATAAAACAACATCAGACAGAGAAGCCTCAGGGACAGCATACAGAAGTATCTGTTCTTCAGTCATTCTTTGGTCTACTAAAGTGAAACTTTAGTTCTTTTAGACAAATGAAAAAAATAAATCTCTCATCTCCACAAAAGGAAGACAATATTCCCTTTTATAACCTTTTCTTTTTCTTCTTTCAAAAACTCGGAGCTACTTTTTTCTTTCCATAATGAAAAAAAGTTAATATAATGAACTTCCATTACAAAAACAATACTCCCTCTAATCTCTTTAAGTGTATTGTAAGCAATTTCTAATCCATAACTCCAATTTCCTTAATGTCATATTAGAATGCTTCATTTAGATACTCACCAGGAACTTCTAAAAAGACCTAATAAGCCAAAAATATTAACATTTGTCCGCTTATTTTATGAAATATATTTTTATATAGTGCTGGTAAACACTCATAAATGAAATAAAAATTGAGTACAATTATGTGAGTTTCAGAGTTTATGTTGAATTGTCTATGTTCAATTATGGAGACTATATAGTAGGACACATAACACTAATCCTTACCCTATTAAAAATTCTTATTTGGGGGGAAAAATCAATTCTACTTAAAGTCATGCAATAAATGTTTAAAAGTGCTTGCGTTGGGAATATTTCCATTTCAAAAGTCTGCATCATGAAATTTTTGTATCAAAGAAGGAAAGCAGAATGATTTGCCTAAAAATGGGGGGGGGAGGGGAGAAATGTATTAGTCTATCACAGTTTATGAACATATATAATTATGTCATTATCAAAAGGCATTGAAAGAAAACCCCAGCTGAAAAGTTGCCTTATGAATGCCTATGGAGATTCTCTGTCATCCTGGTCATGGTTGTCCCAAAGGTGCTTTTCAAAAGACAACTGGAGTTTCTTTGTTTTTTCTTCAGTTTATGAACTGAAGAAGCTTCTTGGATGAGAAGCAAAACATCTTCAAGGAAAAAACAAAGAATGTCCAATAGCTTTCTGAAAATTTTCTTTGGGATTGCCTTATGAATGTATATAGTAACTCAGACTGGATTTTAATATTTTGCAGATTCCCCGTCATTAGACCTTGACAGTTATATACTATAGTCAAAGAAAGAACAGAGTTAGACCTTGAAATATTTTTATGCTAGGGGACAAATAGAGCTATTGGAGGAAGAAAACACAGAAGGGCACAAATTATTTTTTTTTAGAAACTAATATTTGCATCCAACTTTAGTCTCACAGTTCTTTGATATTTGTCACTCAAAGTAAAGTCTAAATTTGCAGATATCTCAGAGGTGATAGATAGATAAGAAATAAACATACTTCTTTCCAGAGCTTAATCCAAATAGTTACTGTGGTGTAGAGTGCATCCCAAATCCACAAGATTAAACATGGAGAGTCCATTAATTAAGAAATAGAATTTTATTTTATTATATAAAAATATTAAAAAATAAAAATAAAAGAAAGTGTAACTTTTTCCTTTTTTTTCTTCTTCAGGTTTTTATATGCAGTGCTGATATTTTTTAATTAAACTTTGAAAAAGAAATGTTAAATGTTTATAAATAATTATTTGCATGGTTAAACGAAATGATTAGAATGTATTTAGAGTGT
>JANHFK010000891.1:65096-76095 GCA_036250565.1 Sibynophis collaris
TTTGTCCTTCTAGATTTATCTTTTTATCAAGAGCAGATGTTTCAAATTAATTCAGCGATATATACATCTCAAATATCATTTGAGATCAAATTCAAGTTGCCTTCTGCTTTTAGATCCTCGCTGTTGTTGTATTATATACCCATGCATAGAATTATTTATAAAGTAATTAAAGGTGGGATAAAAATCTAATACATGAATAAAGTATCCCACAATCACAGAATAAGTACCAAGTAAGAGTGTTTACAAATGATCCAGATTATAATCAAGTTGAATGCTGGCAAAGTACTGAATTCCCACAGAGTAAATGAGCAGACTGGACAAAACACATTTCTTTGTGCCTCTTTGTACTATGAATCAATGCCAATATGAAAAACCAAAAAAATCCACAACTATATAAAAATATTTATTTTTTATTTATTTACTTATCAAATATAGAAACTGCCCATCTCCCTCACAGAGGAATTCTGGGTGGTATACAAGTAAGCTGTAAATTATAAAATCTTCATGCTACATTTTCCATTTTCCTTCTGAGTTAACCTCCACAATCATTTGGATTACTATTTATTAGAATAGTTTAATGTGAAAATGTATTTTGGAATTACAAGTCAAATCAGATTCCCTGTAAGGCTCAGAACTATGGTGTAACTCACACAATAACAACCCAAGTTCTCTAGTTGAACTTGATTTCTTAAATGAAATATGGTAATCATTTCTCCATTTTGCATCCACACTTCTTTAGGGAATCAAAACAATCCAATCACACAGTAAAATAAAGCAGCAAGAACATTGCCACAAGACACCTAACTTTTACTGTCATTTATCCCCTAAGCAAAAAAAGATGTACATCAGCTTCAGGAAGTACATTTGGCTGGCTCCTCTCAGACTAATAATAGTGCTGCGAAAATTCTTCAGGAAATTTGACCACTCAATTGGGAAGAAGTAGGGGGTATAAGGATTAAGGAAAAAAGTTTCTTGAAAGTTCTGCTTTTCCATTTAAAATACAGATGATGACTTTGTACACCATGGACATTCTAGGAAGCAAACCAGCTGCAGTTATAATTTCTGCATTGGACATGCAGATTTATCCCTTGTGATCCTAAGAACATATCAAATATGACCTAGAATAGAGCTGTAGATACAAAAATCACTTGCATTAAAACCAAGGTCAGTAAATCACTACAATTCCTTGCAATGCAAGATTTGAGTGTGAGATGAAAGTGCATAAAGAAATCCATCGTCTCTAGACTGTCGATGACTAACCTATGAGGTGTGTTGCAGGTGACACACCATGTCGTTTTTGGTGACCTACTCTTATCTCCACATACTTTAAATTTTCATATTGTTAAATGCTTAAATGTTAAAGAGAATATCTCACTTATATTCACTGAAATGAAGAACTCATTAATCATCAAGTAACCCTTAAAAAGGTTTCTGCGGTAAGGGTTGGAGTATGCCACAAAACTATGCAATTGTAGAATGCAGTTATGCAAAACAGACAGACTTGAGATGAATACAGCCTCTAAAATGGATGAAAAACAGAGACTTTTGGTTTGAGGTGATTTATAATAATGGTTACACAGTATATTTAATCTAATAGGGAAATTTTAATTTGTCTCGAATGTAACCTGCATATGCATAACAACTCCTTTCTCCATCTCTTCCCAGTTTAAATCTTGCATCAGTCTAGTAACTCTGCTGCATCTGATGAAGTGAGCTGTATCTCACATTTATGTTACTCTGAAAAGATGCTACCAGACTTCTCTACTGTATGTAATAATATTGATTTATTCATGGTGGAATAAATCTAAAACCGGATATTGTTAGGTAAACATTACATCTAGGTCACTGGTGGGAAATACTAGTGGCTGCACTCATGACTATAAATGTTCAATCATCCTTATATTTGGTTTATGATGTTTGGTTTTCTTATTTAACATTTATCAACACACTTGGATATAAGTTGTATCTTATTTCTAAATTTGTTTGCGTATTTAGAAGTCATTTTACGTATTGACAAAGTTTTGTCAAAAATTGGAGTTAGAAGGCCTACTACCAAATGTGTTTATATTTTTTAAAAAGTTCCTCTTTACAGCGTTTTCAAAAATTTTTCAAAGTCTGTTACTTCTGCTTTAGCAACTTCAGTGCAAAACACCTCATCTGGCAAGGCTATCAATTTTTCCAAGGAGATGTAGCTTGGTTGCTCTGGATCATATTGGGCCCTTCCAAGGAACTTAAGAAATAGATGTCTTTCTTTGATTCGTAATAACTTTGCATTAAAAATCTAAAATAGAAAAAAAATGAAATGTATGTTATTTGGGAACAAGTCCTACTGAAATCAGTGGCATACAGCGATGAGCAAATATGGCATTGAACAACAGGTCATTAAAACTAGTGACATATGCAAGTAATTTTCATAAATATGGACAATTTTACTTATTTTTAAAAATACATTAATCAATATCTTTTCATCTTGAGAATTGGGTGAATTTATTTCTTGGTAGTGGTTATGCTAACTGAGTGTTTTTGGCTGCTATGCTATTTTATGTTATTTATTCTCTTTTTACTGTTTTTATTGTTTTTTATTGTTAGCTACCCAGAGACACATATATGAGATGGAAGCCATATAAATCTATTAAAACTATTACATTGATATACAATCTGCATGAGTTCCCCTTAAGCTACTTTTTACATTTTGTGTTCAAATGACTAGTAATTAGATACATTTCAAGATTCTTACCTGAGGAAAATGTACCATAAGTTTGTGGGAAATGCCCATTACATTATGCACATAATCAAAAATCTGTATTAACTTCTTTTTGCCTGTACTTAAGTTTTTAGGGACTGTGTGTGCAATATGGCGGATTTCATTTTTACTAAATCCAAGTTCTTCCTCATACACCTGAAAAAGAGAGCAATTGCTATTAATCAATTTTGAAATTTGAAAGAAGTCAGAGAAACAGATGATACTGGGACAATATTTTAAGGGTGAAAATTAAGCATTACCCCCCCCACCCAAAATTTTTAAAAATATTACATGTTCAATACAGTTCTGTGGATTGGCCAAAATAAAACAAGTTACAGTATCTTTCCAAAATCCTTGCATGATTTGTATTAGCGGTGTCTTTAGAATACTGAAATAGAAAATAAAGTTCCAGCTTTCAGCAGACACACAATGTTAATTACTGTTATTAAGCATTCAAAAAATTTTCTAACATTTATTGATTGCACTTGAATACTGTATAAGGTATAATACTGCTACAGTTTACACATAATATAATGTTGTGTTAAAAAAAGTAAAACATTTAGCCTATTTCATATAAACCTAACCCATAATGAGGTTCACACACCTCATTAAACATACAGCTGCCTCTATTTGTGGTTCGTGAGCAACAAGACACAAGTTATTATACAAAGCACTACCTCACACTAGCTTTCCATCATATTTCTGTATTTATAAAGAACTTAAAAGAAATTTATTAGTTTCAAAGTCACAAGGCTTGTGCAAAACACTTTACATATACTAGGGTATTCCTGTTATATGTTAAGTATAAAACAGAACTGGAACATGTGAAAATTGATCCAGTTGCTATCCTGCATGACTTAACAACTTTTATGAGGTGAAATAATGATTTTACAATAATTGCTAAAAGAAAGAGACTTACTGCAAGATTTTCTTCGATTGGTTCAAGTTTGCCAGTCAGCAATCTTGGAAGACGGGTTACCAGATTTCTAGTCTACATTCAAAACAAATAAATATATATTAAATGATATATATTTAGGTTAAAATAAACATTTGTATTTCATTGGCAGACTATATTGTATTTATATATAGGCAATATGATTCTAGTTGAAAAAAATATGAACGTCTAATATAGTAAAATCACATTGGAAGACAATTTACTTTAATATACCATAGACAGTTTCCACACACATGTAATTTTAAAAGCAAGCAGTGATATGTCTTCAATTTTTGCTCATGCTTGTGTTTAGAATGGCAGCCATTATTCACAGGAATCTATTGTGCCTCAGCTATGGGATTATAGACACAGATTTCCTTATTTGGGTGTTATGGTTATATAAGGAAAAATCTGCCAGATATACAACCCAGAATGTGAATAATATAGGAATGTATTTTATAACATAGGTAAAATCTTAACAGGATTTCAGGTTCAACAATTTATACACATATGTTGAACATTATGACTCAATTACTTCAACTTCCATGGCAATGGATTTTTTTTGGCAAACCTATGACAATATTATGTCATATATATTCTTTTCAGAAAACTGGGTATAATGGCTATTCTCTGCCATCTAGATAAATGTCTATCCAATAGGAAGTTTTAAATTTTTGTAATGAGAAAGATTCTTACTATCTGTTTATGATTTTTGATGATTTTTTCCAATTATATTTTCACATATTGTGGGCAAATATATACTGTAATCAAAATAGAAATCATCAATATCTCTCTGGCTGCTGCTGAATTCCAAACAAATGGAATGCTACACAGTGTTCATTTCAATCTAAAGTGGTCTGTAAGGAAAAGCAAAAGGTACCTTTCCTGGATTTAGTCCAAGTACATTTTGGAAGAAACCCAATCTATCATCCAGATTTTCCACAGAAAGGAGGAGTAAACATGGAGCCCTTAAGACCATTTGTGTAACTGCTTCTTTGGGAAATTTTTTTGATATTAGATAGTCAACCCTGGAAAATAGGGAAATACATTCATTTATAATGAAAGAAAGCAAAGTGGCAACCATTTATCTAAATGAGACCACATCCCCGGCATTATCTATCAAAGTAGCAAATATTTCAATAATATTAACAAGTAAAGCAGCTAAAATGAAAGGTGGAAAAGTCTTGACTAAAGCAAAATACCACAATTCTCAATTAATTAATTAGAACAAAACCATAATGTAAAAAAAGAATTAGTTAACAATTTCCAGGTGCATTTAAATAAAAGCTCTGTCAATACTAACTGAATTTTGCAGTGTGATCTTAGTATCCCATATGGCTTACACTAAAACAAGCATGCAAAAATATATTTTGGCAACTGAATGCAAATACATTTTGATTTTAAGGAAAAGCTCTTAATGAACTTAAATGGCATGTTTAAATAAATCAAGAAAGGTCTCAAACAGTGGCTCTAAAGATTTACATTCTTTCTCTGCCCAAAAGACATAACCATGGAAAAAGTGCTAGGAATTCACCTTGGACATTCATTGTTCTTCTAGCCTATTTCTTAAAATAGAAGCCTTAATACTATTCAGTTCATGAAAACCTGTTTGTGGGGGAAGCAGGCTTTCTGCACAGAAGGTCAATTGTGAATCTCAGAAAGCATTGAGGGTAAACTGACTTGGATAAACATTTCCACTGTAATGTAGTTACAAAAGGGGCAGTGAAATGAATTAACTTGAAAAGGACCACAAAATTAACATGTTCTTGGCATTGCCAACTGACCCATAAAGAACCAACTGTAATGTTCTTGTCTTTTTGTTTTAATTAACCTCCCCCAAATGTAGGTAGTGTATTCTCCAAGTATTACACAGAAACAATCTTCAGGCTTTTCATGCTCATCAAAATTTGGAAGATTGGGAGAAGGAAGATTATATAAGAGAATTGTTATTTATTTCATTTCATTTTATTTCCTTCCATTCTCCCGTTTTTTTAAACTAGCATTATGTTAAAAGAGTCTTATAATTACTTAATTTTTATCCCATTTCTGAATCTACCATTTCACCAGAACCCGCTTTAATAGTATTCACAATCTCATTCCATTCAGATATAACAGAAACTGTGTTTTTAGCAACTGCAGTGATGTTTAATCTTTCTTCTCCTTTATGTGCTACAAGGGGGGGAAAACAATGTTTCCTTTGATTTTAACATTCCCTTGTGATACTGAGAAATTTGGGAAATTAGGTTTTTAATTATGGATTATTTGCACACTAGCAAGTGATTTAGGGCTTACAGTCATAATTCAGCAGCATCTGAGGTGACTGTAAATTTCTACCATGGGTGCCTTTTTAAAACACTGCTATATAAAGTCCTCTGGAAACTTAAGAGATACTGGTCTTACACTTGAATCAATCTGAATAAATCCAGGTCATTTTTACATCTTCCATTAATAAGATGCATAAACATTGTAGTGTGAAGTTAAGCTTCTAGAAAGTGTTTCAATTTCTCTGCCACCAACAGCCAACCAGCATTGTAGCTCTGTTAATATTTATCCATCTTCAATGGGCTGTTATGGCACTCCTATTTCAGAGTCCATGTTTTTTAAAAATATTTTTCATATCTTCTGTTAGAGATAATCATTTCCCTTGAGCAGGCTATCAGAAAAAGACTGCTTGAGATTTACAGAATTCTTTAGTTGATCATAAATATAACTTTTAACAAAACTTAAAATTTGATTTTCTTAGGTATTTTGAACTTCAATAATGTTGTATACTAAATCTCTTTTCATGCCATTTCAATTATATTATACTCAAGATGTAACTGCTGAAATATTTCCTCTGTTGATAAAAGGCTAGATTTTCCCTTCAACCAGAATATGTGATTAATAATAAGCCTTTAAGAAAATGGCAAGTAAAATGAACTGAATCTCTAATAAACTATTTTTTTCATTTCTATCTACTGACAGGTAATTTTAATTTTGTCCCATAATGAAAAACACACGTCTGTGTTTAGTCAAGTCTCAACAATCGAATTCTATCCCAACAATTCAGAATGCATGACAAATTTTACTGAAAATAAACAAAAATCTCTTTTTTCCAACTTCAGGATAACCTCCATGAAAATTCAATGCATGCATTATATTAGACTCTATTTGGGAAGGAATCATGTGTAATAATGAACAGAACTTGGCATTCTTTCTAAATAGCAGCTGCTGTGCTTCTTTAAGCCATTCAGTTGAAATTACAAATAGCCCTTATTTGAGCAGCCACAATTGGGACTGACGACTTGGTTGTTAAGTAAATTGGTTGCTAAGTGAAACCATGATTGTGTTTATGATCTTACATCAGCTTTCCTTTGCTTTACCGACCTGTGAAGCAGTGATGGGTTCCAACCAGTGTTACCACTGGTTTGCTTCACACGCACATTTTGTGCACGCGTGCTCACTTTGCTTGCAAGCACACCAAACTTGCTCTCTGCGCAAGCGCATTGCATTTTGCAACAGCTGAGGCACGGCAATCCGCTCCTGCCGCGCCTTTCAGATGGGCTAAAAACAAGCGAATATAGGTAGGCATAACACAGGGGTGGGCGGGATGGCCCAAATGACAGTCGGAGTGAATCAGCATGCCAGAACCAGGCCGAACTGGTAGCAACCCACCACTGCTGTAAAGTTTGCAAATGCGAGGGTTGGTCACAAAATTACTTTTTCATCACCCCTACAGCTGTGAATGATTGCTAAATGAGGCAGTTGTTCAATGAGGATTATCGGTATGTTCAGTTTGTGACTGGAAAAACTTAGGCCAGCTACACAAAATCCATTTGGAAAATAGCAAGCTTAATAACCTACCAACCCAAAAGACTATACTCAGATATGAATCATCTACTGTCCAATACAGACTTAAGAATTCATGTATTCCTCCCTTTCTCATCAGCTTTTATTCTTCATGCCAATGGTGTTACCATACCGAACCTACCATTCTAAAGTGGTGTCACTGGAGCAAACAAAAAATACCAAGGACTTCCAACCCAATGCAGGTTTAAATATCTGAGGTTTAGTGGATGAGGAAGTTGGAATGCCCAGATGTCCTTACCTTGTTTTTAGATCTTCTACCTCTTCGTTGAGAATATAAGGATTTTCAGTGAGAAAGGCCCCAAATTGTGTATCTTCCAAACCAATATCATTAAGAAATAGAAGGATTTTTTTAATATCAGTTTCAAAATCGAGTTTTACAAGAAGCTGGCCTGCATTTGGATGTTTTTCCAAAATGGACAAGTTGACTCCTGCAGGAAATTCAAAAACCGATTACATAGCCATTCAGTGAAAATAAATATTTGTCCTGTTGTGTGCCCAATTTTGTACATGTAAACATTAAAAGCTATGTGTTCTACTTTAGATATAAATATTGTACTTGGAACCATCCCACTGAAATCAATCAGCTTTAAGGTACACATTTACTATCTTAAGACATATTGACATCAACAGGTTTATTCTAAGTCTGATCATGTCTGATGTCTAACAATTTTGAGTTCCATTGCACAATCTTTCATTTATAGACATTTTTAATGTGACTAAACTAAATCCTGAAGGATTGTGGTAGAAAGAGCTTAAGGCTTATTGATTCCTATCATTCTGGTAAAATCAACAGATCAGCTCCATTCTTTAAGATCTTGGAAGAATATTGATTACTGGCACCAAATAATTTAATATGATACTGAGACAGAAATGTTAATATGATATTGATTGTAAAGGTAATAAGTAATATTGTATACATCCTGAGGTACATGTAGATAAATAACAGTTCTAAAGAAGTTGTTTTCCAAATTCTTCGTGAAGAATTTCTTGTGCAAAAGAAAGCGGTTTCTGTCCTCAATTGTGCAAAAGAAAGCGGTTTCTGTCCTCGATTATATTTCTGCATATACCTTCCATCTACCATTTTATAATAGAAATATATTCTGCAAACACGACTGGTTGTTATATAGTAAGAATGGTTATCACAGAGTTTCAGCATATCACAAAGTGTCTAGCAAAGTGGAGCTATACTTACCTAGAAGCACTAATTTGCGCAATGTTTCTGAATGGTCAACATAATCTCTAAGTGAGAAAGATTCTAACGGAGGTGGTGGTGCAGCTCTGATTTGAAGAGACTCGTCTTCTGAAATTTTCTCCAAGGGAGATACAGGCAAGGCATCGTCCAAATCTTTAGTTCATTAAAGTGAAAAAACAACTGAAATTAAGGAAGTGATAGAATACCAAACACAAGGCTTTTATATGGTGAACAGAGCTGAGCTATCTTAGCTATTGATAAATAACCCTAAAGAGAATTCTAAAGAGATATTTGTATAGAACGTAATACTTAACACAAGTGTTCAAACCGGAATTGTCTCACCATGTCCAATATTTTTAATTTGTATTATGAATAAAAAACTTTTTATAAATAAATAAATAAAAAAGAAGGAAGAGAACAGTGAAGAACAGCTGGGCAGCAGCCAAAAGGGCAGAGATACAAAAGGAGGTAAGGGGTGGGGTGCATTGGAGTTAGCCCCTTACCTTGCTGAAGTTCAGGGCTGAGAAGGACCAATCCAGGAGTAGCTTGGCTCGGAGTAGGTCTTTACTTAACAGTTGGTGGGATTCGGTTAACAATGGCAAAGGGGAATGCTGTCGCTAAATAATGTGTCATGTGATGACTTACTTTCCCAGTCTTAATTACTGTTAATAATTGGGAACTACCTGTATAAGATTCACCCTCAACCAGTGGTGGGTTCCACTAACCTGTGCTACCTGTTTGCAACAGGAGAGCGCTCGTGCGCGTGCTTGCTTCGATCGCAGCACTTCTGTACATGCGCAGAGCATCCGTGATGACGCCCGGGTGGAGCCTCCTGCCACCGCTACTACTGGTTCGTAGGATCCGGAGTGAACCGATAGAAACCCACCACTGCCCTCAACTCTACCAAATAATTTTCTCGGGCTCAGTTAAAAGGTGTGGATTAAATACTATAGCAAACAACAAATTCTAAACAATTTTTAATAGAAAAGGCAAAGGAAATAAAATTGAAAAATTTTAGACGAAGTGCTGCAATATATCACATTCAACACCATATAAATGTAATTTGTTACTTACCTTGAAGCAATTCTTCAGTATCTAAAGTAGGTAGTATCTCAGGTTTCGGCTTGTCAATGAAAGAAAGTGAAGTCTGATGGGGTTCAGTACTTGAGCTGCAGAACTGCCTGTGATTCTCCAGATGCAAAGTTCTAAAGTTCTTTAACAGCATGTGGCAATAATATCCGTAAGGACAAAGGCACTGTAACTTTGATGGTTCAAGAAAACGTGTCCACATTTTTACTGATTGCTTTCTCAGCTCTGCACTCTTTATAATACTGTATGCATTTAACGAAGAGCAGCATCTGGATAACTGTCGAGTCCACAAAGGCATCTTACTGATTAAGATCTGTAAAAAAAGACCAAAGGAACATTTACATTTATTTGTTAGATAGAATAAAAATTTGTAATGCTGGTTTGTACTGAAGATGTAGGAAACGACCAGGCTGAGCTCAAGGGAGGAGTCAAACACATAATCAGTTCCAATCGCTTGACGCCAACAAGAGATCTAAGTTCAACCCACTTTGAATTCCTTTCATTCTTTTTTTTTTAAAGAAAAAATTTTTTTTTGAATTCCTCTGCCACAAATTTGCTTTGATTGTTAGTAGTTCAGATTCTTGTATATAATATGTGGGCTGGATATTACTGCTCTAAAAAGAATCATTTGCTGATGGTGAAGGAGCAGCAGATAGGGCAATGAAGAAAAATACATAAACCTGTTAATTATTTTTTTCAACCTTGTGCAGTTATGAGTCGATTTGAAGTTGGGCAGTGCCTAAATCAAATAAATAAATAAATAAAACAATGGAAAATTATATTGTCAATATCATTACAATTTGGTGACAAAAGAAGTGACCTTGACTGCAAAAGAAAAAGAAAGAAAGAAAAGGTCTTTGAGGTGAAATAGCTGTCTGCTCCTACGTTTAGAGACCTGCTATCTGCCCTGCTGTTATCAGATACAGTAGAAAATGCTTTATTACCATCAATATCAAAATAAGAACCAGTCTGCTTTTGTACTGTACATAGTTTGGGGATCATCATCTTGGTTTTGCTTTAGCCCACTTTTGGGGACTCCTGATTATTATTTACAAGGTCTAAAATTAATTAATCACATTGAACAAGAACTAAAAAGCGTTCAATGTTATTGAACACACTTTTTCACTCAAGCCGGCCTTTCGTGAGATTTTAAATTAAGGGTTTTTAGGATAGGTTTTTTAGAGAGGGTGTG
>JANHFK010000893.1:30404-44693 GCA_036250565.1 Sibynophis collaris
GGGTTGTTTTTTTTACTTCAGCTTGAATATTTTCTGTACCTTTCATATTATATCAGACTGAATAAAACAATTCAGACTTGAATCTTATGGCTGTGCTTCACAGTAATGCTGCCTGCTTGCATGTTGATTATATGATTGTGATTTCAATGAACAAGGCCCAAGAACCAGAGAATGTTGTATCACTGGTACACAAATGCTAATAATGGTTCCTTTAATGTGTTCTCTATATTTCCAATGATTAGGAACAGTCCAACAAATGGGAGAGGAAGAAAGTAATCAAGAGACCACAGAGTTAGGGTGGTATTGAGGACATATTTTTCCATGATTCACTGTCCACAATAATGCAATCACTAAGTGTTTTAAAAGGATAAGTGCCATAGTAACCAGAACCGAAGCTGCTAAACACATTAAATAGAATCTCTTAAAAACTGAAGCTACTAGAAGTAGGTTGTAAGATGCAGAATTAAATAGTATGCTTATTATTGATTGGGTCTGTACATCACGCTAAGCAATAACGTAGCTAAGTGTGTTGTGTAAATTGAAATTTTGTGTACTCCAGTAGTAATAATCCTAGTGGAAAAAGGGGTTGAGTTACTATGCAAGAAGAGCTTTAAGCAGAGATCAAACACTAAGCCAGACCTGCTATTTTTTGAAAATTGGTTGGTTTACAAAATACCCCATTGCATCTCCTCTTCAGGTGCCCCCTTCCTTCTGAATCAACTTGTAACTAGGCAAACTCTCCATCACTAGCTTTACAGCTACACTCGCTGGACATACTCAGCTAGAAACTTAAATTAGTGAGCAAAGGGTTTTGGGCAGAATATAATAAAGTATATTATTTTCTGAGAGGGAGAACTGAGCTAAGCATTTTTCTCCGTTTTCTTCTTTCATGCAATACAAAATCCAGTTGCTTCCAAGATCCGATACTTGCAAGAATACCATAATCGTGTCCTTCACAACATTTATCCTGTCCCCTCTGGAACTGACATTGCCAATACTCTGAAGTACTTTTCTCAGACATTACTAAGGTAAGTTTTAAATTATGATCTCAAAGAAAAATATGAGTACTGTATGTATACAAGTAGCCTATTGACAAATGGTATGGTGTTTTGCAGAAGGGTCAAAGCTCATTGAAACATAGCTTGAATTAAGTAACTATGGCAGAATCTGGTTAGACTGGGCCTTTAAATGCAGCAGAATGATGTGGAATGAGATGTTTGAATTCTTTCTTACTTTTCTTCAAAGGAGTCCTAAAATGAAAATAAGCAGAGAAAAACCCTATAGCCCAGACCAGGCCTTTCCTGGCACACTATTTTTCAGGATGATATTAATGTGCTGGAATATTTAAACTGTGATCAAGTACATCAGCCTTCCCAAGCTGGTCCTCTGGTTGTGCTAGGCTACAAAAATCAGAAAAAAATAGTGTAGATTTATTCTACTTGGAAATTCTGGAAAATATATCCCAAATGTGCTTTTTCAAGAGGCAACTGGGCCTTTTTTCTTTCTTTGAAGACATTTTGCTTCTTTGAAGCCAAACGTTTTCAAATAAAAACAAGAATGTTCTGTTGCCTCTTGAAAAATTACATTTGGGACAACTATGACCTCAGTGACTGAGAATCTCCATAGACATCTGGGAAATATAGTGTAATCCATCTGAAAAGCAACAGGTTAGAAAAGATAATCTTCTCATGCAGATGGAAGCATTTTGTTCTATTTTACATGCTTTGGGGTGTTTTTTTTTTGTAAATTAGATTATTCTACTACATTCTGTATACTGGGCCATGGCTTGCCAAGGTTAACTGCATGCTACCAAATAGCCAATTCTAAACTCACAAATAAAAGCTTGGATTGATTCTACTGATACTTAGCTTTAGAAAATTCAGAGGTTTAGCAACCTAATTGCCCAGTCTTCTGTTAACTAGAGAATGTACAGTACAGTAGTTATATTATTGCCCTGTAAGGCTAAGTGAGTAAGTTATAATTAGAAATGCCCTCAATGTTTGATTAGTCTTCATTCTGAAAATATTACAAAAAGCAGTAATCTTTATAAGATTGGTTTTATAGTATCAGTGATTCTAGATACTTTTGATAATGAAATTAAAATTTGAACTCTGTCTCAAGTTGTCCTGCATTCAGGATTTGGTTTAATCCCATCTGCAGTCAATAAAATTAGTAAGAAGCTTGTTTGCTGCATAGCTATAAAACAGGAATTTTCCTACAAAGATTATTTAGTGCAGATAATCCTTGTGATCAATTTATCTTCTCCTCAGTAATGATGTTATCTTTGAAGGTGTCTGATTTTTGTCCACATATATTTACCCCAGAACTTTTAATAACAACTTGATTTATTGACATTATAGGCAACTATTTGTGAAAAGAGTTGCCTTCTGATTGCTGCAGATCATACTGTTGTTAAAAGTAGAGGAAAATGTTCGATTTTTAAAAAGCAATTAGTAACCCAGTGGCCTCTCCTTTTACTCAGTACTCATGAATTTATGGCACAAACAAGGTGAATTCTGTTATTCTAAATAGTGCAATGTAGAAAATAATATTAATACGTATGTATCATATAGTAATCATTTTTCCAGAGCTTGATTAATTATTTTCACAAGCATGTTTTAGATGGGACATATACTTCAGCTGAACTTTAAGATTAGAAATTTCTGAAATAACCCCAAATTGTTCTTTGAGTCAAGCTTGATTTGGGGATTTTTCAGCTGCGTTCAGGTAGGGAATTTTGGAAATGGTTTGCCACTGGTCTCTTTTCCTAATATTTCCTAATATTGTCTCAGCTAAAAATTTACTTTGGAAATTAGAAATAAGATAGAATAATAGAACTGCATGGCTGATTACTCAGTGAGCTCACTGAGCCTCTGGAAAAGGATATTATGCTTCAAACCTGTGCCAAGATTTTGTTAAATATTTTATGGAAGGAAGATCCATACTTATCTGAATGACCACATTACCAAACATTTAATCAGAAACTCTAACCAAACTTACTGCAATTCTTTTTCTGATCTTAGACATATTTTTCCTTTAAATCACAATTTTCCTTTAGGAGCCGATATATAGTAATAACTATGAGAAGTAGAATGTGGTGGATCAAAAAGATTTGAGATCCAAGTTCTCACTAGATATTGGAGAGTTTTGGGTGATATGGGTTATCAGAATCTCTCAGCCCCACTCACTTTATAGGATAGTTAGGTCAATAAAATATTTGGATTTGATTCCTGAAATATGCAAATCTAGCACTTAAAAATTCGAAAAGCATGTGTATCCTTTCCTTAGATTGCATGGTTGCACAGCATAGTCTACCTAGAACTTCTAAAGAAGAAGTGGTATACAACATAATAAATAATAATAGTTTTGTTAATGAATAAGTAGTAAACACTGCATTAACATAGCCACTCTCTTATATATATTTCTTTCGTATGTGGTCAATGTTAATATGAGTAGTAATGGGACAGATGAAAAGAACACACATTTCAGTTCTTAGCAATGTCAACCTCTCTCCATCAAAACTTGTAGTCATGTAGGACTACTTTACAGAAAATGTACAGACATTTTCTGTAAAGAATTCAATGCCACCAGCATAATATGAAAAGAAGTAGATGTTGCTCTATTATCTTAATGTGTCTTAACTTCCCATGTGCTCAAATGAGTTTAAACCAAAATCCTGTTGCTCATTATGACTTCAGAACAGCCATGGTCAATTTAGTGATCTTCAGATGTGGTTGGCTACAGCCACCTTGAAGTCCCAGAAAAAAAGCTAAAACTAATCTTAGGCCTGAAGGATCAGGAGCTGATGCAATTATAGGGTGAGAGAATTCTCTATTCAGCAAAGTAAATTCTCTATATTGTAAATTAAATAAAAACGAAACATCAATCCAGAAATTCCTTTTATATATATGTGAGTGTGTGTGTTTATATGTATACTATACTGTTTATATGTATATATATACACACACAGACAAATACACACACACACACTCTGTTTCACTGAGACCTTATTTGGCTGCTAGTCTTTACAAGTATGTTGCAGAATTCTGTGTGTTGTGGACATGGGTAGAGATTATGGAAGATGACCTTAATAGAAGGGTCTGTTGTCTAGGCAAAGGTTTCTGCATATAGTATCTCCATCAAGGTTATCTTCCATACTCTCTACAACATTGTCAAAATACTTGTAGTTACTTTAGACCTAGTCTAGAGGTAAGAAAGCTGTGTTTCTCCAGGTGTTCTTCATCTTTAACAACCCAAACCAATGGAATCCAAGACCTGGAGCCCAGCTATATCTGAAGATTCTTTTTGCAGCTAAGAAATTGCCACAACAATTGTTTCATTAAAAAAGTGGCACACTGAAAAATCAAATATTTTGCCATAGTTTACTCAATTAATTTATAAATGAAGATTGAATGGAACCAATATATTTTGTTGACTTTCATTAAGGACGATTTGGGTTGCATTTCAATTTGCTCCTCAAATGTCTTTCTTTTTAGTCACCCCAGGGATAAAACATGATCCTTGATTTACAGACAATTTGAGAGGGTGTCAAATTTGGGGAGGAGAATTGGGCTATGCTGGTTTTAATTGGAAAGATGGGAAAATGGAAAGAAATTGCATTGAATTTTTTGACAAACAAAACATCACATGAAACAATCACCATGCACAGCGCATAATACATTGATTCATTGAGCTCCTCCTTAAGTTTTTGGCCAAAAGCATTTCTCTGCATTTAAGCATGAATTTAATTTTCATGCATTGCTCATTTCCAACCTGTCTTACCCCAAATTTCCACTGTGATTATAAAAATGTAATAATTCACCTCATATAAATAAGCTCCTTGCCAGTAGATTTCTGTTATTCAAAAATAAACCGGGATCCAAATAACTTTCTATGAGCTTTTGCACTCACAGCCAGATTATTCAGGTTTTTTTTAAAAAAATGGCAGTGTGTCAGAAAGTGTTGGGGAATGCAACTTGAACTTCAAGAATGATTTTTGAAATGGTGACAGTGACTTACAGTTTTCACTTTAGGATGCCCAAATACAAAAGGGAAGATAAGATAGGCTGAAAGAATTATTGTTACACAGAAGCAAAGGAAACTGTTCCCATTCAAAAGACACAGGTGCCATTAAATATACAAAAACTCTGTTCTTTTTTTTGTCTCCTCTCCATATGATCTTAGATAAATGTAGACACTTTGAAACTGGAATGGAATAGAATAGAATAGAATAGAATAGAATAGAATAGTTGGAAAGGACCTTGGAGGTATTCTAGCCAACACCCTGCTTAGGTAGGAAACCTACACCATTTCAGACAAATGGTTGTCCAGTCTCTTCTTAAAAACTTCCAGTGTTGGAGCATTCACAACTTCTGGAGGCAAGTCATTCCACTGGTTCATTGTTTTCACTGTCATGAAGTTTCTCCTTAGTTCTAGGTTGCTTCTCTCCCTGATTAGTTTCCATCCATTGCTTCTTGTACTGCCTTCAGCTGCTTTAGAAAATAGCTTGACTCCCTCTTCTTTGTGGCAATCCCTGAGATATTGGAAGACTGCTATTATGTCACCCCTAATCCTTCTTTTCATTAAGACAAACATACCCAATTCCAGCAACCGTTCTTTATAGGTTTTAGCCTCCAGTCCCCTAATCATCTTTGTTGCTCTTCTCTGCACTTTCTAGAGTCTCAACATCTTTTATACATTGTGGCAACCAAAACTGGATGCAGTATTTCAAAAGTGGTCTTACCAAGGCATTATAAAGTGATATTAACACTTCATGTGATCTTAATTCTATCCCTCTGTTAATGTAGCCTAGAACTGTGTTGGCTTTTTGGACAGCTGCAGCACACTGCTGGCTCATATTTAAGTTATTGTCCACTAGGACTCCAAGATCCCTCTCACAGTTATTGAGCCAGGTATCATCTATGCTATACCTGTGAACTTGGTTTTTCTTGCCTAAACGTAGAAGTTTACTTTTTCACCATTGAATTTCATTTTGTTAGATAGTGCCCACTATTCAAGTCTGTCAAGATCCTTCTGTATCTTGAGCCTATCTTCTGGAGTATTGACTATTCCTGCCAACTTGGTGTTGTCTGCAAATTTGATGAGTTCCCCATCTACCCCCTCATCCAAATCATTGATGAAGATGTTAAAGAATACTGGGTCTAAAACAGAGCCTTGGGGGTACCTCACTGCATACTTCCCTCCATGTAGATGCAGTTCTGTTGAGGACTACATGTTGAATACAGTTGGTCAGTTAGTTACAAATCCATCTGATTGTGATGCTGTCTAACCCACATTTCTCTATCTTTTCAAGTAGTAGGTTGTGGTCTACTTTATCAAATGCCTTACTGAAATCTAAGCATTTCTTTGGTCAACTATTTTTTTCACTTTGTCAAAGAATGTAATACAATTTGTTTGGCATGATTTGTTTTTGACAAACCCATGTTGGTTTTTGGTTATGACTTTGTTTGTGTCTAGGTGTTCACAGATTCGTTGGTTGATTATCTTTTACTGAATCTTCCCAGATATTGAGGTCAGGCTGATAGTTTCCTGGATCTATTTTTTCCCATTTTTTGAAGATGGAAACTATGTCAGCTCTTTTCCAGTCCTCTGGTAGTTCCTTGATGTTCCGGGATCTTTGAAAGGATATAGTTCAGTGGTTCTGAGATCTTGTCTGCCAGTTCCTTCAGAACCTTGGGTTGTAATCCATCTGGTTCTTGTGATTTGAACTCATCTAGGGTGGACAGGTGCTCTCTTACCATTTTCTTGTCTATTTTAAGTTGCATTCCTAATCTGTTTTTACAGAACTGTTTTTGATAGGTTGGAGTATTTTTTCCTTTTGTGTAAAGACAGATGCAAAAAAGCAATCCCGCTTTCTCCCTGTTGCTTGTCATCTTCTTGCCACTTTCAACATCCTAACTATATCCATTAGGATCATCTAGGCAGAATTGTGTACAGGTTCTACACCGACACTCCTTTTGCGATTGAAATTTATGAGCATATTGAGAATACAGTGCATTCTTTGTGTTAGATCTGTGCAGTCTTTAAAAAGATGCTTTGCAATGTATAAGAGCAGATATAAGTCGCCTCTTTTTAAATAATTTACAGCAGCTGTCCCTTGAAAAGTTCATGTCACTGCCTTGGTATCTGCTCCTGGGGATTGCATAAAAGAAATGTTAAAAAATTATATTTATGTAGCTACTTACCAAGTACACCTAAATTATATTAAAATAACCAAAATATCTTTACAATCCCCAAGGCATGTCACAACTTTTGAGCACCCTAATGTTTGGACATTGAATGTTGAAAAATTTGACATGCTCTAACAGGGTGTTAGACTAGAAGACAGCTAAGGTCCATTCCAACTCTGTTATTCTGTAATTCTGAAATGTTGCATGTACACGCAGAGTACCTTTCCTGGCAATCCCAGAGAAAGAGTATATTTGTATCTGTAGCATGCACAAACAAGACCATCTTCTAATACAACCCCACGAGGTTGCAAACAACAAAGCCAATTCCAAAAGAGGTACTTTACACACCTTCCCATTCATGGTGAAGCATTATTTACATAAAAGTTGTTCGTGGAAATGTGAAACCAAGTATGTGACAAATCCCAACATGCAGTGCAACACTCTTGGTTAAGGAGCTATAAGGCTGTGCAGTCAGGATTTAGAATAGTGGGAGAACAAGTCTAGCTATTGTACTGGAAATCTTAATAACAGGTGGAGAATCAATGGTTGAAACTTTGCTTAGGTCTAGGATGCCTTGTTGGGGAGCAATAATCATTGCCTCATTTATGCAGTTGTCCTTTACATGGAACTGTCCTACATGCAACTGTTAAAGCAGAAGCTCCCAATTTGACATTCTCCAGATATGTTGAGAGTTCCTACTTGGCATGGGAATAGTAGTCCCAACACATTTGGTAATTATAGTTTGGTGATATCTGTATTAAACAAAACCCTTACTGACAATTAAATAATTAATTTTAGGGAAACTTAAAACTGAATTTTGTCTTTAAACTTTCTGAGCAATACCATAGCAGTATCTGAAGATACAAATGACACAGCCAGGTGGATCCAGTAGCCCCATAAGTGGAAGTTTAGTTTTGGAATGTTTCTGCTGGAGGAAGTGCATGAGATTCCAAATTTTTCATCCCCATAAAAAGCTGTTCTATCTATGGAAGTCAGCATATAGCAGAAGGAAGAAAAGGCACTCAGATATGCCTCTTCCACTTACATCAGCAAAATCTCCTTCGGATCTCAGTCCTTCTGGAATGGAGGGAACCTTTTCAGTTGTGAATGGAACTTAATCTGTATTGTGAATACCTTCTAAGCAATTTATCCTATGAGATATAAATAGATTATGGTTAACTCTTCATCAATATTCATATGAAGGAAAGATTAGTTCTGAAAAACCACAGTTCTGAAGAAGCAGAGTGTCTTGTAGATTTGACTGTCCACAAACTGAAAGGTTCCTTCCCTATATAGAAAGCATTTATCCTTGTTTCTTATTGGAAACAAGCAAAGGACAGAGAGTGTCTTGTAAATCCACTAGCATTATCACTGACAACATTAGTGGAAAGGGAAATAAAGGAAAGAGTTTGAGGAAGTGTCAGGACAATTGTTTGTTCCCTTTATCATTCAAAATGTTGGTAAACACAGATGTAAAAGGAACAAGGTAGGATATGAGTGCTTATTGGACTCAGAATGGCTTTATATCATCACAGACTTCATATGCCTCTGGATATTTTTTTTTAGAGAATATGAATAAAAGCATGATATTGCCCACATATTTTGCTATGGGACTTTTATTTGGCACAAGTTTCGTTGTGGAAAAAGTATTGACCTAGAAAAGCTTTTGACCTGAACTTTATGTTCTCTTGTCCTTAGAGAATATATGAGAAGAAGAATTGTGGGAAACAAGCCAAAACATAGTTTTTATCACTGAGATATTTCAATAATAAAATTCATTACACTTTTAGGAAACAGACTGGATGAGGGTGGATTACTGCATGATGGGATATGTAGTCTCTGGACACAACAGTTCCATATTGAAGAGGACAACCTTGAGTCAAAAATTGGCATTGAGTGCACAAATACATATGAAAACTAAAGCTCAATATGATTTAATTATTGCTGCAAATAAAGTCAATAATTTAGTGAAAATCAGAATGAAAACTAATAAGAAAGCAAATAGAAAGATACAGCACAAGTCATCAATTAAATAACCCTCCCTCCTTTGGGCTTCTATTTTAATTGAGGTAGACAAGATACTGGTCTAATGTAATAGAAGTCAGTATCTTTTATCGCTACATTTCTGTTTATTACAGTTAGTATTGCTACTAGGGTAATTTTTTTGGATATGTTACATTTAGATGATTTATTGGTTTTATTTTATTAATTACTTTCATGACAACTAGATAATAGTTAATTAGAAACCACTTTAGGTGAACGTTATACAAGGCACAATAAATATTTTAGAATTTAAATATGTTAGTCCAACATATCCTTCAGCTACACAGGTTAAAGCTTTGGGGCTGGGTCCATTATCTACAGCAATTCCCCTCAGTTTGGTGCACACCAACTATGTGGGCCCCAGAATTCCCAGCAAATGACAAACTGAGAATTCTGAGTATTGTAATGCTAACTAAACTTAAGGGCACCACACTGGGGAAAGTTGCTTTGTACACTGGATGAAAAAAAAGGCACACATGAACATACTTGTACATTTATAGATTGCACATCATAATATGCTGTCTATATCCTAGAGCTAACTGTAACTTTCCCAGTGCTATCTTTGAAGATATCATTTGGGGATTTTTGCTTCTGAATAATCATATCATTGAGTCTAATAAAAGAAGGAACTTTAAAAATATTAAGATGTTATTCAACGCTCTTCTCAATAACCATCAGTGGAAAGTTAATTTCTGCAGTATGTAGAAAATTAACCATAGTCACAATGATAAGTGATTTTTCAAATAGTTTCTCTTTCATCACACAAAGATTAATGGATATGTAGTTTGGGGTAATGTAAACACACTTTTTATAACCTAATTCTCTAATACAAATCATTTTTGCAAGAGTGGTGAATATCTGTAGCTCGACTGTAGGATGAGGGTGAAGGTTCGTTTTCCGAACATTTCATTACCAGGCTAGGTAACATCTTCAGCAGAATTTAGGGAATCCATCCCCTAAACTCCACTGAAGATGTTACCTAGCCTGGTAACAAAATGTTCCGAAACCAACCCACAAGCCCGGAGAACGAACCTTCACCCTTACAAATCACTTTATAAAAAAGTAGATAAGCATTTGCAATCATAAAATTGAGTATCTTTATATTTTCTGATTTCAGTAGGAGCCAAAGTGTGTTTAAGATTATAGTGCTAAACTTATTTATTGGGTGTCCAGTTAGACTACCTTCTGATTGTTGTTATACTCTTACTGCAAGATTATAAAGTGCTATACTAGTTAGATTATGCCCTTTTAGTTTGCTTACTTAGCAGCAGTTTTTAAACAGTTATTTAAAAAAAAATCAGCATAATTTGATTAGGGGGATTTTCAGAAGGCACAGCAGTCTATTTTTTGCTTCCCATGAAGCTTTTCTTTTATTCTAAATTATTTTTCCTTTAGTTTGTAAGTTCATTAAATAATGTAAGTAGCAAAACAATGAATGCTAACACCTTTTCTGCTATGCAGTTATCTATAACTGGTAATGCTTGCTTAGTCCGTAGAAAGTAACCACAAAATAGAACAGCATTATGTTTCCTCCCCGTCCCCAATTAATAGCAGACACAAATTATCATTCTCATTAGCTCACAAACATATGCTGCAGCCCATCAATTATATATTATTTTAAAGCTTACCTAATGTAGTTTAGCTAACATTTTAGAAATATATATTATTTCTAAATCCATGTGCCTGTTGAAATCTCATTATCTCAGATGATACTGAAAGACTGTCATGAAACAGTATCATGTATTACATACAGACATTATTTTAATGCAATAAACATGTGATTTTTAAGGTTCTCTTAACAAACACACATGTTTATTTTTTGCTAAAACATGTTTCTGTAAGTGTCACACCTATCTTTTGCAAGTATTTTATCTTTGGTTTTCCAATCATGAGGTTCCAAATGTTATCTCAATATTTATTTGATAAAAGGTCAACAATTCACACAATTGACTTGGTGCTGCTGTGACTTTTGTTTTCTATAACAAATCACATCCAATTCTGTAGAACTGTAAAACATGGGTGTGCCACTGAAACATGCATTTTTATATTTTTGCTCCTTATGAACCAGATAACACATGAGATGCAATGGAAATTTCCCCACTTGTAGCAATTTTTGAACTGTATTTCTCCTAAGCATGGAAGTAAATGGTTGCTAGATTTTTCAAGATGCCTTAGTATTGGTAGAGACTGCATCTCATGTGGGATGTATCTGGAGTTTTATTATTTGTTTTATAGTGTCATTTCAATGTAATGTGCTGTTCTTTGTGTCTTTGTTGTCTCTTTTTTTTCTTTGTCCCCCCAACAGCATTTTGTCCCGCACAGGGAAGAAGGAGAATCAAGATGCCTCCAATTTGACAGTGCCCATGACCATGTGTCTTTTTCCTGTGCCATTCCCACTCACCCCATCTCTAAGACCACAGGTCAGTTCCATCAACCCTACTGTTACTCGCTCCCTCCTTTACAGCGTCCTGCGAGATGCTCCTACTGAACGAGGCCAGCAAAGTCGGGATGCTCAATTATCTGACTACCCATCATTGGACTATCAAGGACTATACGTGACATTGGTGACTCTGCTGGATCTAGTTCCTTTGCTACAACATGGTCAGCATGGTGAGTGAATTCTTCTTATACTCAACGTGATACATAAAGATTGTAGGAATGTGCAGGCATATTTTAAAATATCTCTAAATCAGATGCCTTCAGATGTATTTGGACTAAAATGGCCATCTTCCCAGTCTACAGCCTATTAACCATACTACCTCTTGTTATGGATTTTTTGTAGTCTCGCTAAAGTCTGGGAGGGGAAGGTCGGCTTAATATTAATTTGCAAAACTGTGGCATTGTTAATTGCCACAGACAAAAATGTGTGTGTGTGAGTACATAATTGCACATGCACACACAGTATTTTATATATTGAAGGCAGAAATGGTTTGTCGGGGTTTCTTTTTATAAGCTATATTAAGCTTGTTTTGGATCTTACATTAATATTTTGTCTTAATAAGGTATGAAATTATATAACTGATTTTTGGTAATAATAATTTGAGAGTCTCAGTAGATTGACAAAAATATTAAAGAAGCTTCAGGGTTTTCATATCTGCACCTGGAATAAAAAATAAGCAGCCTGAAATTAATACACACACATATAATATTAATTCCTGTATGTATACAGTTATATATAGCAATATTTGCAAACTTTGAAGCATGCAGTGTTCTCCATATATTTTTTGTTATTATTTATTTTGTGTGAAAAGTGTATGTATCAACTCACATGTATTCTTCTTGCCACACGATCTGAATTCCTATTCATTGATTCCTAAATATAACCAACATTAATGACAATATACCCTGTTTCCCCCAAAATAAGACATCCCCTGATAATAAGGCCAATCAGACTTTTGAGCACATGGCAATAAGGCCAAGCACTTATTTCAGGGTTCAAAAAAATATAAGATAGGGTCTTATTTTCAGGGAAACACAGTATAAAACATTTTAAATAGTGAGATCACTTTATATATATAAATATGTTTTCAGTGTAAATTTACATTCTGTCTTCTTTACTGAGGACATGATGAAACAAAGATTTTTGTGTTAATTGGTACAAATGCTATAACTGAATTGAAACCCATTTTAAAATATTAGGATCACATTTAGCAGCACTTCCAGAAATCTCATGAACTAAAAGTTTCTTAGATATTACAGTATTGTAGTACGTGGCTGTGTTGCAGCCAACACTAGATAGGTTCATGATGTACTAATTTCAATTGGATCAACTTAGTGATCAAAATCAATCATACTGTAGATACTCCAGGTGTAGAATTGCTACTAGTTTCTGAATATTTGGGCCTTTCCAGATTAATGTTGTGACCTTCAATTTAGCACAAAGTGTTATCAAATGAGTTAGCAGGAAATATTCTTAAGTGTCAGTAGCAGGAGTTCCACATAAGAAAGTTGGATCCCATCATCAGCTTTCAGTTAGTCCAAGGATCTTTTGGATATGAGTTGTTTCTTATCAGTTTTTGGAAGTGCAAGGATAAATAACAGTGCATGAGGTGATGATACAAAGTGGGCACACACAAGGTTTTAAGGAATTTTCCTGTTCTTTGGTGGGGGTGTTAGTTTTGGTTTTAGGCTATTTTAGGGCATAAACACTAACTTCTTGCCACTTATTGTACCTTCTACCAATGTACTTAGAGGGTGCTCCATGGGTGGTTAAACGTCCTCAGATTTTTTAATTTTTAGTAAGTAATGATAGACCAGGCAGTGTAGACTATAGAACGTCTACATAACACGTCCTTAACTCAGAAGGACATAAAATAGGAAAAGCCCTATCACACAGTGATTGCAATTGTGTATTCATATTGTTTGTTCTTTGTGCCTCTGACAGATCTTGGACAGTCCATTTTTTATACTACTACATGTTTGCTACCTTTTCTCAATGATGACATCTTGAGTACTTTACCGTACACAATGATCTCTACTTTAGCTACATTCCCACCGTTTCTGCACAAAGATATCATAGAGTATCTCAGCACATCATTCTTGCCCATGGCAATATGTAAGTAAATTTGGTTAATTTGTATTTGCATGTAAGTAAATCTGGCTTCACTTGTGAAGGAGAATTGCATATTCTGCTTTGGAGGGTTGATTTTTTTTAGAAAACCCAAAGAGGTATGAATGCATGGGATGAATTGGCCAAAGGATTCGAAAGTATTTATTTATTTATAAAATGTATCGGGCACCCATCTTATCATAAGGTGCCTCTGGGTGGTATACATTCATAAAAATATGTGTACATTAAAAAATAAATAAATTAAAGCCAAAGTTTGAACTCTAAAGACACGTGGGGTGGGCAGGGAGGTGGAATGTGGGAAGGTAGGATCCGCTGTTAATCAATCACCTCCAGTGTGCTGTTTCCCCATTGGGGCCCAAGACCAACTGGCAGAGCCAAGTCTTTAGGCCCATATGAAAGGATAGGAGGGTTGTGGCCAACCTTATGTCGGAGGAGGGGGGGGGGCAAGATGATACAGGGGGCAGGAGCAACAGCAGAGAAGGCCTT
>JANHFK010000893.1:102431-116793 GCA_036250565.1 Sibynophis collaris
AAAATCTTTATGATTGATAGCCATTGATAGCATTATAAATTATTCATTTATTTATAAATTTCCTCCTTGGAAACCATTGCTGCCTTTTAGGAGAGTACATTCCACTGTATGAACACATCCATGAACACATAGAACGCATCCATGAACATCAGCTAGCTGTCAGAAGACATGATGAAAACTCTTTAATTTCACAACATATGGACAGAGTTAAGTATAGTTTCAATTGGGAAACTGTGACCATCCTAGATCAAGCCAAGTCTAAAAACACTAGGGAATTTCTAGAAACCTGACATTTTGACAAATTAGCCAACAATACACACATAGACATAAACAATATATACATATTGTGCAAAAGATAATCAATAAGCCAAAAAGGAAACAAACAATCAGCATCCAGATGAGCATAGATTAAGCCCAAGATTAACCAGACCAACAATGAAGAAGTAAGCAATACCCCAATCAAAGAACTGCCAAACAAGCTAACGATAAACAACCCAACCAAAGAACCTTCCAGACTACTCCCACCACATGGACAGGACAAGCCACAAGAAAATAAATGAGAGCAAACCCCATTCCTTACTCATGATGTTACCTAGTTTGGGTAATAAAATGTCTGCAAAAAAACAGCCAAGATCAGAAAGCACCAAAGTCCACTCCCATTCCACTGTTATACTTTTAATGTATACAGTATTTTCAATAAAGAAATCTATCATTGTGACTCAGCTGCAATATAGGAAAAATATGCTAACTGGATATCAAGCTTTCCATATCATCAAAAAAATGAATTGAAGATATTCTGGCTATAAAATATGAAATCTCTACCTCCTAATTACAATATTCCTTTATTACATATTTTGACTCTCTAAAAATACTAATGTGTCCCACTTCACTGAAGATCCTACAGTTTGATTGATTCTGGCACATTTAGAGACCAGATGCTTAACTGCAGTTATCTGCCAAGAAAACTCTGGGACTTCAACAATAGAATGGAAACATTAGGATAATTTCAGTCTTGAAATGTTTCCTATATCAAATCTTGATATCTAGGTGTCAGAAATGGATATTTAACTTAATCATTTTGATAAAGTAACATCTTCATATATGAATAGCAAAATTATATGAGGAATTGTATTTATTTTGAATATTTGTATTGGCTTTGTGCAGTATGATGTGGAATGAATTATATATTATATTATATATAATAATATAATAATTAATATATTGGGAAGTGATGAAGGCAATAATTGAATCCTGATTGGTGTAGGAAATGGCTTTCCCCAGTCTTTTCCTATATATGTATTTTCCATAATTTTATATCCAATTATATCTCAAAGACAATGTGTTAGGAAAGAATTTATAAAGCACTAATAATAGCGGAGATTTGAATTCTGTTACAGGCAACCTTTGATAAGTGTGCAAAGTTTAAGATCAAGCTGAAAAATCATCTTCAGATGCCTCTTCAGATACCTTCCCATACTTAGGTGTGTTGAGTGACTACCTGAGAGTGGACCATCCAGCGGTAGTCACACATACACACAGACCCAAGGCATTTGCCCAATTTTCATCATTTTTGCACTAGGCAAAGGTATCTTTATTCTACCAAGCCTTTTAATAATATTATTGCTGTTAATTCTGTTGCTTCTTCTATATATTTTTCAAATATTTTGACATTCTGTTTTTAATTGTATCATACAGTTTTTAAAAATTATAAATCTATATAAATATATTTATTATATTTAATTAAAAAACAGTAGTATACAATTATTTTACAAAAATAATATCGTTGTAAAAGCCTAAAAATAATAAAAAATAAAACAGAGGAATAAAGAGTTTCTAATACCTAGGCACCAGCTGAAAAAATAATTCAAAAATTCTCTAGCCCTGGAAGAAATTGGAGAGAAATTCCAAAGCTCTTCCAAATGATCCTTAGATTCTACAAGAAATTTAGTAGGTTTACAATAATCTTCATTTTTTTCCTCCTTTCAAATAATTGTTAACTCTTGCTGAGTACTTTATATAACTTCTGCAGTTTTGGAAGCAACATTTTTCATTGCCTTTTCCTTAGAGCCAAAAGAGATGGATTAGCCCAAAGTCACCTACCTGATTTTGTGGTTAAGGTAAAACTAGAACTTACAGTCTCCCAGTTTCTAGTTTGTTGCCTTAACCACAAGAGTCTATACTATACTGGCTCTGTTCACTAAAATGAGCCAGAACTGTTTTATTTCAGTGGATTGGTGGTGATGTGGTTTGCTTAATTGTCTTGCTAGAATCAACCTAGATTGCTAGATGAAGCCTTGAACTATAATATGGGCCCTGAGTTTCACAGGGCTTTATTGGAATGCTAAGGAAGAGCCATCATTCTACAGGCTTCATTGTAAACTTCAGAATGAATATCATTTTACCCTACCTCAGAAAGATATGGCAAAGATAAATCTTACTGAGCAGCTAAATCACCTTAACAATGATATTGAAAAAAACCTTCATTATAAGTCACTTCAGTGTAAGTCACTTTCATAGGGAAACTTATATTTATTAAAGGAAATCATCTTTCCATTCTGGTTATCTTTGTGGGTTCATTGTCATTTTGCCCAATTGACTTCAGTTCAGGAAAATTATTTTGTTTTGTTGAGATGACTTATTAGCCTCAGGTCTTTCTTTATTCATATTTTATTTTAAACATTTATCTCCTTTTTTTGCAGTATAAAATAATCGCCTATGTGTGTATTTTATTTATTTATTTATTTTATTAAACTTTTATACTGCCCTTCTCCTTTGGGGGGACTCAGGGCGGTTCACAGTCGGTTAAAACACAGATATTACAAAATAGTGTGTGTACAGTGTGTACTGTGCCCTCATGATTACTTTTCATTATTTTTTTTTGTTGTGCACTTGACATTGCTTTTTCTTGTTAGTCTTTGCATGTTGCATGGTTTGTGAACTTAAGTGTTCTCTAAACATCTAAGTCAGTAATTAATTTGTGATTAAAAAGCAAACCACTGACTAGTTCATTATTACTAGAATTTGATATGAAGAGCAGAGTACCCAACCCAAAGATCAAAGGCATTTTAGATCCATAAATAATCAGGTCTTTGTGCTTGACTAGGACTGTTGACATTTCTAATGTTTTTTCTCATTAATATTTAAGAACTTTCTAATTAAAAAACTGACTCATCTGGAGAAGGGGGACCATAGCTTAAGCAACATCAAACTTCAATTTTTACATAATAGTATAAACTAGCCATTTCTACAACAACAAATATATCTAATCAATAAAACACAAAATCAAAATTTCATTTTCTTCCACTTTAAGCACAAAGTCCAGAAGTGGTTTCCAAGTAGAAACAAAAGTATTTATGTTTTTTTTTCTTTGATCAAAGTTTCCTAAACTTTTCTAGTTCATAATTAATCTAATTCATTTTCTAGTTGGTTTACAGAGGTTGTGTCTTTTAGTTATTTTGTATAGCTGGTGTATTTATTATTGGAATAGCTCCACAGCCAATTCTTAATGAAATCCAATGGGCACTGAAGTTCTCTCTCTATCCACAGAACAGATACAGCATGGAAAGAGACCGTGCAATGTCTCAGTTTGCCTAAACCCTGACCTAGAGGGACAACCACTAAGAATAAGAGGTTAGTTCAGGGTCTGTTCAGCTGTGATTTTGCTGTGAAGATTTAATAACTAGGGTTCCTAATTAACACAAATTGAAATTATGGTCTTGATATTTTTTGAACTGAACAATTTATTTACTTTGCATGGTTTTTATATCTGAACTGGTGGAACTTAAAATTAAATAAATCTCAGTATTCTGTTACAATGATTGCTAACAAAATTTATTGCTTCTTTTGAAAAGAATAGGAAATTGAATTGTTTCCATTCTTGAAACACAGAAGTATTCTAACTTCTGCAAAGGATTTTGAATAGTTTCATTATTCATCAGTCTAAGTGTACAGAATATATACTGATTTGAAATGGTTGCCTTTCTACCTCAGTTATGCAAGCCATAGTCTTCGTGCATTAACTGTTTTCTGCTTGAATGCAGCATCTCTAGTCACATAATGTCTTGGCAAATATCCAGAGCAATGTCACAAAGAAATAGTTTGGGCAAGACAAGATATATACATCAATATGATTTTCAGAATGGATGGTTACTGTTATTAAAGCTGTCTGGAGTTCAAGAATCTATTGTGAAGCTCAGAAGGACCATTGAAAGCTTCTTATGGAGAATATGTCTATGAATAAGAAATATTTTGTCCAAATCAGTCACTGATTGAAATTCTTATTTTGCCTATTTTAGCAGCACACATGAATATATGATTTCAGATTATTGTAATATAGTAGTAAGCAGGGAAATATACTATAATATAGTAGTAAACAGATTATTGTAATATAGTAGTAAACAGGGAAAAAATAGCAATCTTGTTTGTATAATGGGACATATAAAATTATGCCAGTACAAGTACTATTGATTATGGGTTCTGTAGATATATTAGCATTCCTTCCTTCTTCAAACATTAAATGTACAAACTTCAGGATAACTTTTTAAAATCTCAGTTAAAGCAAGAAAAAGAAAAAAGACCTGATTTTTCCTATAGGATTATATAGGTCAGCCTGTTCTTGGTTTCTTAAAGCATTCTGCCAGTATAATAATGACCTATTTGTAATTGCATTTTTTTCTTATGCTTCTAAGCACTCTGCGTACAAATGATGAATTTACTTTCATAGATCTCTGCCAAGCAATACTAAGATTAATTTCAACTCCTGAGATTTAATGAAAATCTTTTGCCATTTCTTGATGAACAAACTTTTTGGTCTTTGCTGTTTGAAATCTGATTTGAAATCTGACCTGAAGGTTGGAAAACCGATTGTTCTATTGAAACAAATTGCAAATGAAAACTGCTACATCCTCTTGATTGTTTGTTTTGTGATTTTTAGGAGCTTAGATAAATAAATAAAATACCTTTAAAAAGATGCCTTAAATTACAAGTGGAGCAATTGTTTAAATTTAAATTGTTTCAGTGGAGCAATTGTTTAAATTCTGAAAGTTCACTTTAAAAGCATTGTAACTCTTTATATGTAATCAAATGAGACAAAATAAATAATTTTAATTTATCTGAAGTTCTCTTTTTTTCTTGCATGTTCTCCCTCTTTCTACAGGTGCCACAAAATCAAGCTTGCTGTCAGCACCTAGCATCGTTAGTATGTTTGTACCAGCACCAGAAGATTTTATTGATGATCAGCCGACAATGATGACAGACAAGTAAACATTTTCACATTTCTTCTGGTTTTGCTATTTAAGACCAATGATAAGCTTAGAGGGCTGATTTATTAATGACAATGACAACATTGAAGTCATTGAAGTGAAACCAGAATAATTATCTCGATATTTTGTTAATCCTTTACATCAAGAGTGTGAAACTCGATTTCATTGAGGGCCACATCAGGATTGTATTTGACCTTGGGGGCTGGGGTGGGCATGGCCAGGGTAGGTGTGGCCAGCTTGACATCACATGTCAGGGTCACTTGTGGTGGCCCGAGTGCTCTGCCGGTGAAAACGGGCTCCTGAGCTTCATTTTCAGCCACGACTGCCTCCTGCAGCCCTCTGCCAGAAAAATGGAGCTCGGGTAGGACGTGCGTGTTTCCCGGGCCCCATTTTTTGGTCGTGGTGGCCTCCTGCAGCCCTCTGCCAGTGAAAACAGAGCACCATTTTTGCTGGCAGAGGTTGCAGGAGGCCGTCATGGCCAAAAATAGGGCCTGGGGGAACTGCGGGCCAGTCCTCTGCTGTTTCCAGGGTAGCCCCAGAGGCCAGATCTAAGCACCCTGCGGGCCGGATCTGGCCCTTGGGCCTTGAGTTTGACACGCCTGCTTTACACTAAGAAAAGTTAAAATAGCAGGGCATAAAAGCGTTAGGTTCTTCAAAATACAAAGATAGAATCAGTGGTGGGCTGCTGCACAGTCACAAGGGTTTGGATGAATCCTTAGCTCTGATGGCTGGCTGGGCCCACCCACCTGCCCTTGTGCTATCTTTTCTATTTATAACTAACTTTCTGGCTCATTGGCTGGCCCAGCCGTGATCAGTGCAGTGCTGTACTCACCGGAGCTGCCTGTGTTGATTAGGAGCCTGTTTGAAGCTCCGTTTCTCTTCCAAAGAGATGCATGGGAATGAAGCTAGTGCATGCGCGCGGGCGCACTCACAACCAGCGAACCCTTTAAGTGCAGCCCACCTCTGGATAGAATATAGATAAGGAATTATTTGTATTTATACTATTGGGTTTTACAGAATGTTTATTGATTTTTATCTTGGAAGTTGGCAAAAGCAACAAACAGTATAAAAAATACTGCTAGAAATACAGTATAAAAATACTGTCAAGTGTGAGTGTATTGTGTTTCTCTGTTGCAGGGTTTTACCCTCTCTTCTCTGCTGGAAGAGATAAAGGCAAAAAAGAAGAGAGGGGTGGAAATGAAAATTGTATGATAATCCTAAATTTTTAACTATTTGGTTAAAAATAAACATTATATTATATCAAATAAAAGAAAATTTAAGCAATTGATAGGGAAGTTATAAGCCTAAAATTCTTTCCAGTTTTTAGTCGTCTACCTTTATCTTTCAATATTTTGATCAATGCATTTGTAGAATGCTACCCACAAACATCTCTTCCAAAACTTTTGTTTATATGTTCTCTACTATTTTTCATTTTAATATAAATGTCAGCATGGTTTGCATTGAGATAAACACTGTTACGCTAATAAAATACTAAAATCCATGTAGTTAAATATAGCATAATCAACAATGAATAATATAGCTGAAAATTAAATAGACAGGGAAATCAAGAAAGGGCTTGGAGAAACAAAGTCATTTTTAAATGAAAGAAAAAACACTCTATACTTGGAGCTCATCTGATTAGGGAGGTGTGTGTGTGTGTGTGTAATTCCCTTCTGAGACCTATGGTGAGTATGTCTTCCTCAATCATGGGTCCTCCACAAGAAGATTGGGAATTTGAGGGCTCTACATGGTATCCTAGCTATTCTTAGCACTGCACACTTCTGGACAAAGAGCTGTGATTTGTTCCTGGAATCAGTTGGAGTCTGTTCCCCAGCTTAGGAGTCACAGCCCCAAGTGCTCCTACCACCACTGGGACCATTTTGGCCTTTACTTTTCACACCCTAGAAGTCTGACGATAGATAGGAGGTGATGATGTAGGGGCTGTTGAGTTATTTCATGCCTATCAGCTTCCTTGATTATTTTTAATAGAAAGATAAGACAGAATTTTTAAAATGAAAAAAAAAATTGATGATCATTTCAGAGAGATTCAGATAAAATGCTTCATTATCTCATTTCGTGTACCTCTAAATACAAGAAGAAAATATTTAATAATGAAGGTTACCTGACTGCCTGATTTGTTGGTGGAACAGCAGTGAAAGGGAGAGCACGGTTAATAAATGAGAAATATCCTGTAAGGTTAATTTATTTCAGTCAGTCGGTCTGGTTGTTTTCTAAAAGCTTTGGCAGCAGGTAGTAAACCGGGCTAAATGAGATTGATTTTCATGACCTTGTTGGCATTTTCTCCTGCTGCTGTGGAAAAGGAAAATTGTCTGTACAATCCTATTAAGTTCAAACATCACAATCTGTTGGAGACATTAGTGAGTGGTTGATCAAATTAACCAAACATCCCCATTGGGCCAAGATGTACTGGTTTTCCAAGTCTTTTTATACAGTCAGTAATATTCTGCCTCATCTCATCTACATTAGACAAGTCCCTTAAGATCAGACATTATAGAACCTTGGCAGAAATTTAAAAGTAATCTCTTGGCAGTACACGAGTTACATCCCGTTCAGTGGCCAAAATTGGAAGGAATCAAAAACAAACTTCTTATTGTTGCAAAATTAAGTTGTCTCCTTCCTTGCAACCCATAATTCCCTCACTTACGGAATAATTGCTGCAGCAATGTAATGTGATTTTCGTATAGTAATATTGCATTTTGTCCTCTAATTTTCTTACAGATGCCATGATTGCGGAGCCATCCTGGAGGAGTATGATGAAGAAACACTGGGTCTGGCCATAGTAGTCCTCTCCACATTCATTCATCTCAGCCCAGATTTGGCTGCTCCTTTGTTGCTGGATATTATGCAATCTGTAGGAAGGTATACAATTTCATTTTTTTTCTCATGTCTTCCTTCCTTCTACAGGTCAATGGCTTACAAATAAAGAGTGAATTCAGCATTGTTTCGTATTTCTAATGCATCTACTATTTAGAATAGAACAGAATAAACCGAGAATGAGCCGAGGTGGTGCAGTGGTTAGAGGGCAGTACTGTAAGCTACTTCAGATCTGCAGTTCAGCAGATCAAATCTCATTGGCTCAAGGTTGACTCAGCCTTCCATCCTTCTGAGGTGGGTAAAATGAGGACCCTGATTGTTGGGGGCAATATGCTGACTCTGTAAACTGTTTAGAGAGGGATGTAAAAGCACTATGAAGCGTTATATAAGTCTAAGTGCTATTGCTATTGCTATTTTTTTTGCTCCTTTTGCATTCTTTCTTTAATTATTCTATCCCACCATTTCTTTGATATCAGTGTAACTCTTGTTCTACAGCAAATTGTCCCATGGTGTGTTGGCCGTGGTAAAGGATGTCATTTACTTATGGAATGGCTGGGCAACTTCTTTAACATGTATGTGAAGATAATTGGAAAAATGCTGCTGCTATTCCCCTACATAAAATTCTAGGTAACAGGAATGAGGCTAGGAGCTGTGGTAGTGCAGTGGTTAGAATGCAGTATTGCAGGCTATTTCTGCCGACTACCAGGAGTTCAATTCTGATCTGCTCAAGATTGACTCAGCCTTCTAGCCTTCTGTAAAATGAGGATCCAGATTGTTGTAGGCAATATGCTGACATTGTAAACTGCTTAGAGAGGGCTGTAAAGCAACATGAAGTAGTATATAAGTCTATTTCTATGAACAAGGAGGGAGTACAGCAGAATTCTGATTCAAAGGGTATGAGAGAGGAAAATGAGCAAAATTTCAGAACCACAGAATTACTTTATGCTGGATTGGGAATAGGCAGAGAAGATTTTTGCTGCTCAGTAGGATATTGAGGATTATATGAATGTGACAAATGAAAAATGTTACATATTTGTTGATTGTCACACACTTTCTCTTTTTTGACTCTTATAATAAAGTCAATAGGTTTGAACTATGAAATGTTTTGTATGAATATGGAGTTGAAGCTTAGTTGCTGAATACAATAAGAACAGTATTTGATGAATTAAATCATGCATGCTTAGGGAATGGTTCAGTATTGAGTTGGTAATTAACAAGAATGTGTAATGACCCCTTTATTGTTTAATATAGACAAATATATAAGGAATGATTATGATGACATAATAATTCACAGGGATGTATGCAGATAATGTTATTGGCTGGAAACCAAATAATTTGCAACAAATGTTAGATAAATTGAATAATTCAAAAAGGCTTATGGATTTTAACATTAATGTATCAAAGGCTAAACTATGTTTAATTGGAGAAATAGAGTGAAGAATAGTAAATGCTATACAAATGGTAAAACATTAGAGGAAGTAGAGAATGTTTATAAAAGATCGGGAAGTCGATACAGAAAGTTTAAGATGTGCAAATGGCTATGTATTAGAATGTACTCATTTTATATGGAAATGGCAATTGGTTGTAACAGGAAGACACCAACTAAATTATGGGAATATTATGGGAATAGGCTATTTAAGAAGTGATCAAGAAAGGACTGGTATTGAATGAATGTGGATTGAAAACAAAAATGAGCAACCAAAGGAAAGGAGTGTATTGAGGTAATTTGGTAATGGAGGGTGGATGAATGCAGAATGAATTTCAAAACAGATATATAAAGAAAGATCGAAAGGGTTCAGATGAAAGAGGAGACTGAGGAAGGTGTGGTGGGCAGAGTTTATGAGATCTTCAAAAAGACAATTATAAAATGATGCAGGAGCAAGCAGAAGAATGGGAAAAAAAAATGAGGAATCAAAATTGACAAATCCATGCATTATTTTTGCAAGATACCTCTACTTTCAGAGGAAACTAACCTTTGTTAGGTGAGTAGTTTTGACTTCCCCCTCCCACTGCAAGGATCTCTTTTGTGACCTTCATAGAAAATGCTGACCAAATGGCGCAAAGACCAAAGAGATATAGAATGATCAACTTATGTTACCAAACCAAGGAAAAGAGGTGTTAAAAATGGGTAAGGCTGAGAGTTTATCAACTGGCCACAAATAAATAGCTTTCAAGAGGTGTCTTATCAGCCAGCTATATCAGCAAACAATTACAGATAGTAAACATCTACATGAGTTGGCAGCAAACATTGCAAATATCTATTTTCTGATGTTAGGCTTGTTACCTTTTGCTAAGTTGGGTTTTGTTGGTCTGCATAGTCATGTGCAGATCACACTTTAGGGTATTATGTGCCATAGGATGATACAATGACTCTACTTAGGCCTATTAAGAAAATACCTAAAATGCAACCCTAATGGACAAGGGAAATATAATCTATAGATATTAGGATTTGAACATGTGGCTATTGATGAGAAAGATGTAGAATAGATAGTATTGTGGATTTGGGTTTCCCCCCGTCATGTTCAAAATATAACGCCAAAAAGCAAATATAAGAAAAAAGGAAAAGCACGCATCAGTTACATAGTACATCAAAAGCAGTGAAATGACGACTAACCTTTTCGGGGCCGAGTGCCCAAAATGTGCCCGAACTCCCCAAATGCAATGTGCATGTGGCCTCTGTGCATGCATGCAAGTCCACCTGGCCCCCATGCATGCACATCCACCCCTGCATGCATCCGCCCACCCATGCATGCGGATGTGCCCCTGCATGCACTATGCCCCCCATGCATGTGCACATCTCCCTGGATGCGCCTCACCCAACCCCCCAAATGTAATGCGTGTGCTGTTCCCACACATGTTCCCTGCCCTGCACATGCACGTGGCCCTCACATGCGCCCCACCCCTTGAGTATGCACTGCGGCCACCCTGCATGCACCTTGCCCCTCACAATTGTGTGGCAGAGACCCAAAGATCAGCTGGCCGGTGGGAGGCGCACGCATGTGGAGTTGAACTGGGGCAATGGCTCACGTGCTCACAGAGAGGGCAATGTGTGCCACCTCTGGCACGCATGCCATAGGTTCGCCATCACGAGCCTAGTGCAATATATTAATTTTTACATTTCTTCCTGCTCTTCTTCCTCCCTCTTTAGAATTTAAGTATGTCTTTCTGTTTTGGGATGACCTCTTGACTCAGGAGAGGTACTGCCAATGGAAGAGGAGAGAAGCAGTGGTGGGTTTCTACTGGTTTGCCCCAGTCCAGACGAACCAGTAGTGGCAGCGGCGGGAGGTGAACCAGTAGTGGCAGTGGCGGGAGGTGAACCAGTAGTGGCAGCGGCGGGAGGTGAACCAGTAGTGGCAGCGACGGGAGGCTCTGCCCACCCACCAGGGACAGCATGCGCAGAAGCGCCACGCACAAGCAAAGCAAATGTGTGCATGCAAGCCGGGACCGAAGGTAAGTGGAACCCACTACTGGAGGGAAGGCCATTTTTGTTAATGTGAACCTCAGTATAAAAAAGGATTGAATAGCACTCCAATAACTAAATAGAAGGGCTCCAAGAGAAATGAGAATTACTTTTTCTGCTCTACTAATAAAGTCTGTTCTATTAACATTACTTTTTTAATGACCGAAGATAAAATAAATTCAGCCTATAATCGTCATCATTATCATCATCATCATCGTACCATTTTTATATTATATATTTAAGGCAATACAAAAATGATTTGATGGAATCACATAGTATCATGTAACTATAATTAGGAAAGAGCAGAAGAAAAGGCCAGGCAGGACCATTTTGTCTGGTAAGAAATGACAGTAGTTAGGGAATATTAAGGATTCCAAATATCCATATCTATATATATGAGTCTGTATCTTGATGTGTCATTCAACTTTGAAGCCCCTATCTATTTAGAGTTTGAGATTCAGAAACGTGTTTTACAAAGAACTCCACATGGCATACCCTTCCCTGTTTTTGCTTATTTGTTTGTTATATAGCTCCCAGTTAATTTTTCAAGGTCTAATTCTTTGCACTCACTTTTGCATGAATTGAAAATATTTCAACTGTATTTATTTGTTCCTTGAATTATGAATTTTGTTTCATATCATTGCTTATTGGTTTAGTTGCTGCTAACTTGAAGATCAGAGCAAATATAATTATATAAATTTAATAGCTATTCAGGTATTCTTTTTTAATGATTGTTCCCTGAATTCATAGACAGTTTCTGTATTTTTACGAAATCTTTCTAGCTATGTGAGTGCTGTGTTATGTAAAACAACTGAAATCTCCTTTAGCTAGTTTTCCAGGTCAAGGACTTCAGTTGATTTTCATTTATTTTCCTAAGCAAATATTGGTGATTATGATTCATCAGGATACATTCATAAACTCCCAACTCATTATCTAGAGGGACTAGCAATGATGAAGATTGACATGTGGCTGATAGAGAAAAGCTTAGCAGGATATCTGTTGCATTGTTCCCTTTCCATTCCACCTGTGGAGGGCCCTGTGGGCAGGATCTGATTGGCTAGCTCCTGATGGTAGCTATCATAAGGTTAAAAAATAAGGGTAAAGGGAAGGAGTAGGACATATAGACATAGCCATGGGTTCTGCCCTTCTTTTGCAACAATTTTAGATGCATCAGGCCAGTGTTTCCACTGCTGAGTTCCCTCCAGGTATTATTGAGACAAAAAATCATTAGCCAGAAATGCAAAGTACTTCACCTTTGCTTTCATTCTTTCCTCAGTGCACTTTTTTATGACAGGGGGGAGGGGGAGCCAAATCAGTTTGTGTTTATGTGTGTATACTGTAAACAGTAAAATCACTCCTGGTTGCAACTATGGAGGACAGAGAGGTGATGGTAAAGTATGACATCTTGATACCAAGTGTGGTGCAGGGGAACCCTTGAAGCTGGACCAAGGCAAGGAAATCTCCCACATGGCAGATCTACAGGTAACATGACAGATCTATATTTGAAGTTTCTTCTAAATAGAATCTGAATTCAATTTCCAAGCTCAACAGAAGCCCCCATGACAAGGGGAAAAGGAGTAATACTGATATTTCTAGTCACTGTCAGGGTTCCAAGTAACACCCCCAATGAAAGAAGACTCTGAGGCTGGAAGTTCGTCAAAGTTCCATTTTGTTAGAGATGTCATATTGGCACACCTGGGAAAACCTGAATCTGAAAGCTTCCAAGTTTTCCCCACCCAAAAGAAAGTACAAGTCCCTTCCCCTGCATCCACATGTCCATCACATGGTCCATTCAATGCACCGTCCCAACTGGAGATGCCTCCCAGTCATGCCACTCCAGGTGCAGGCAGAATGTCCTTGACTCCCAGAGAAAAGAATGTTATTATGGCTAGATATAGCCATAATAATGATTTCCACCAGTCCATGCAATCCCCCCTCCCAGTTTCCCACAGCACTAAATGTGCCAGCCGTGAAGATCCAAAGAAAAAGATGGCCTCCTGGCCTCACTTTCTATGGAACAGCTTAATGAGACAATTACTTTTCTCATTGCTTCAGCTCCATCCACCATCCATTCTGTCAACAAATTATACATAAGGCAATGTGGTGCTTCAAAAGGGGAAAAAAAGTAACCATTCCCACAAAATTGCACACTGAGTTCCATAGAATGAGATCTGCAACAGGATAACAGTTATGCTGATGGAGCAAGTTCACTTCGAGCTCAAGGATCAATTTAGAGGATACCTTTCACTAATCTTATCCATAATGATAAGATGGGGTGATTGCCCTCTGCTCTGCATAAGTCAACATCTTGAATCTGGTGACTGTGCTTTAGATTTTAGTATTCAGTGCCATATAAATAATTTAAATACGTTTAGTATTCAGTTTTATTGAATGTTATGGAAGCTGCCAGACCTGCAGGGGAAAAAAACCCCACTATCTCCTGTATAGACACGTGCTGATTTGAGAAGTATTGACTAATCTTCCAGTGGTAGCGGAAAGTCGGAGATTGAGAAAGTGCAAGAGAAAAAAGCTAGATGCCTATGAATTTATTTATTTATTTTATTTATTTAATCGAATTTCTAGACCGCCCTTCTCCTTCGCAGGACTCAGGGCGGTTTACAGTCCGGATTAAAAAACATATAAGTACAAAGTATAAAATCAGAATAAAAACATAAATTAGACGAGACTGTATACCCTTTAAAAAACCCCTATTAAAACTAATTCCCTTGATTACTTAAAAACCCTATCTCTACACCCAAGCGAGGAGGATAATGGGATTATTGTGCGAGGCCTGCCGCCCTGAATA
>JANHFK010000893.1:180223-194724 GCA_036250565.1 Sibynophis collaris
ATAGCAAATCTCCCATGAAACATTCAAAGTAGGGTTGACGGGGGAAATAAAATACTGTAAGTGACTGTGAAGTATGGTTTTAAGAGCATTTTTTTTGAATTGGCAATTAATCCTGAACAATTCTGCCTCCAAGAATCCAAATTATATTATTTTTACTATTACAATTACAAAAGGCCAAACTAATTGGAAAAGAAAGCCCCAGAAACCTAAATACTGTACTTTGATTGCTCCATTTTCACCAAGTCTTAACAAGATACTAACTATATTTTTTTAGAAAGGAAGAAACTTAGATAAGTAGGTTAATTTATGTGTTTTCTCTACAGATGTCTCCCTAAAAGTATTTTCCCTTCTGGACAAGGTACATATTTACATATCCTCTATTACTTAGTATATTTCATTTCACTGAAATATAATGATTGGGCAGGCCCTCCAGTGACGTATAGCCACCTATGCTAACTATCAAATCCTTGAGGGGCTCCTGGCAAGAATATGATGGGAGAGGCTGTTTCAATGAACTAGATACAGTTCAACTTTTCTCATTCTTGTATTTTCACTTATGTTTAGGGACATTGTAGCCTGCAGTCGTGTTCTGCAATATTTTTAAAAAACAGCTGTCATAATCACGGTGCTGCTATTTTGTTCATGGTTGGTTTTTTTTTCATGGCTATTTTAATAAAATAGGTGGAGGTCCAGTGTAAGGCTGCTTTATTGAGGTCTGGAGAATAGCTAACAGCTAAGCTACAGAGAAGCCTCTAATAGTGATAGTTATGCAATTCGCACAATAGATTAATTAGAAGGGAAGAAGGGACATCAAACTGGCAAGCGAGTTTATTATTCCTCTAATATTATCTTTAACATCAGCAAGAACTGCCTATGCTAATATTGATTGTCTTTAAAAGAAATACTTCTATCCAAGTGCAGATCTTTTATTGCTTTCTGGCATCTGCTTTCTCCCTTTGTACTTCTCTTGGCTCTACCTGCAATTTAATAGGGTATGGTTTGATACCAGTCCTTGAAAAACACGAAGAAAGGAAAATTTCTTGCAAGATTAACTGTAGTATAAACCAGCTAAAGGTTACAGATTTCTCTTCTTAAATGCCTATCAACTCCAAGTTAGTGTAGTGAGTGGAGAACAAGAGAACAAGCCTTCAAAATCTGTTAGTGATCCTGCTCATCCTGATGAATAGCAGGAATGAAAATCAGGCTTCTTGCTGATCTCTCATCTGTTAGAGAAGCAACCGGTGAACTTCCTTGAGTGAGCAGGGGATTCTGAAATGCCACTAATAAAGTCCTTCTTGACAGAATGGAGAGTCTTGTTAACAAATGTAACCGAAATACGGTAGTTACAGAAATGCTGAATCAATCAGCAAGTATGAAGCCCAGAAATGGAAGATGATACTAGTCCATGCTATTCTATTCTCAATTTTACCACTAATAACTGAGCACTCCAATATCTAAATAGCTGTACAATTTAGTATTTTATTCATTTGTAGTTTATTTTACGTTTGTTTTATGTTTCTCTGCATAAAACTATGTAGTAATTAAAACATATTTTAGTACTGCACTGAGAGGTTTACTTTATATATATCCTATTACTTACATTCTTACATTAATAAATCTGACTGTTTGCATAAGTAGTCCTCAAATTAACACCATTCATTTAGCAACCATTGGAAATCACAATGGTGGTGAAAAAAGTGACTTACAACAGGTCCTTGCATTTTCTTTGCAGTGTCTCTGTGGTCGTAGGATCAAAATTTGGGCACTTGGCAACTGGCATGTATTTGGGGGGGTCACATGACTACCATTTGTGACCTTCTCAGTCAGCTGTCAACAAGCAAAGTCAATGGGGAAGCCAGATTTGCTTAATAACCACATGATTCACATAATGACAATGGCAAAAAAAAAAAGTTTGTTAAGAAAGGGGCATTGTAGTCATGAGTTGCCAAGGCAAACTTAAAGAAACTGACGAATATTCTTGACCAAGAATGCAGGCCTAAAAATAAGTGAGTACAATCCTAAGAAAAACCAAAACCAAGATTCAATCCAGGAGCCAAGATTGATGCAAGAGGTAGGAAGACAGAATCTGAAATACTTATGGCCTTGATTCCCTTGAAGATATGGTTAAACAAAAGATGCTCATGTCAATGACGGGTATCTGAGATTGTTTTTTTAAATGATAATTTTGTTTATTTTTTGGCTCACTTTTTATTTAACCCAGGCAGATTAAATATAATAATAATAATAATATTAATAAACAATGGCTGAAAGTAAAATGAAGGTTTCTAAATAACAAGTTTGCAACATAGACAATAGCTACGCAGTAGGCCGTAAGAAGATTCCCACTTGGAAAAAATGTTTTTGATATTTCTAGGAGTAAAAGGCAAATAAATCTATTTTTTCCAAGGCTATGGGAAGGTATTCTGAAAATCCCTTATGTAAAATCTCTGCTGGAACTTGAGAGAGACACTTTTTTGCAATTTACAAACACAATCATTTCCTTAAGTCCACTGTGCTTCTAACTACCAATCCCTCCCCCTCCCCCACCCGGTACACTTCTTGACTCTATAAAAAAATGAAACTGATAAAACAGGGCAATCCCCACAGGTCCTATACCTTCATAATTTATTAAAATAAATTCAAAATGGTGGGCATTACTCCTTATTAATTTTGTTTTGTTTGAAAAAAATTCTATCAACAATAAAAGGGAAATCTATGGACAAATTCCACTATAGTACCCATGTTATCAACAGTAGGCACAGGGCCATCTTAACAGCCTTCTGGGCCCCGGGCAAAGCAGTGAACTGGGGCCCTACGACAACTACTCACAGGAATAAAAATCTAAATGGTCGATAAAATTAAACATGTATTTGCATGTAAAAATGCAGTAAAATGTAATAAATATGTTGCTTTATTTATAGGTGCATACAAGGTGCATTGAAGGGTCCCTATGCTTGGGGGCCCACGGGCAAGTTTCCCATCAGGCCCATGCGTTAAGACAGCCTTGATTGGCAAACCTTATGCTATGTATCTCTTAAATGAGTTAAAGACATAGCTGGCAGATCCTAAAATCTTGGGGACTGAGCAGATTGGGTTCAAAGGAGGTTACTTTACACTGAAATATGGTTTTATACCATCCCATTGAGAAATATTTCTGGGGATCAATGTGTAATCTTTTTATAGTTTTTATTGGCTTAAAGCAACTTTCAATTACATTTATCTATTATTTATCTGATTTATGTGCCGCTCATCTTCATCTCTCAGTTTCTAGGAGACTACTATGGGAAACACAACTGACCAGAAGGCAATTATTCTAAATCCTTTTTGCAGATTACATATAGTCCTAATGGCACTTTAAACTAATATATTTCCTTCTGCAGGTGGAGCTAGAGAAGGGTGTGTCTTGACTCCAATCATGTTCAATTTTTATATGAATGACTTAGCAGCCTCGTTGGAAATTGAAGACTTTGCTGCCCTATGCTGACAAATACATTTGTACCTTTTTTGTTATATGTTGATATCACTTATTTTGCTTTGCCATAGTGACTGATGACAGCCTTCTACCAATAGTACAGTAATAACAAATCAACTGTAAAGCATTCTAAAACGAAGGTACTAATCTTTTCCTGGTCCAGGAAATCATATAAAAGGTATTTTAATCACTATCGTATTGAACAGGTATGTTTAGGATTTTTTTCACCAAGTTTAAATGAATTTTCCTTATCCATCCTAGAAATGAGATTTATAAGGAACCAATTTTCTAGTGAGACACCCTGGAAACCCTTACTCCTTGGGAACATGCTTTTTTGTATTGTATCCTCTACTGGTATATAAAGAACAAATACAACCACTACTTTTTAAGATTCCTAGGAATAATTTATTTTATGTAACTTACTGCCTTGCAGATGCAAGCTCAGACATAACTAAAATGGTTGCAAAAGTATTTTATATATTGCTATTAAGAGGCAAGTTATCATTGCTGCAACAGCACTAACTATATTGATTTTAAGTATTATTGAATACTGTTGACTGGCCAAAGGCTCTAAAGTCATTCATTCATTCATTCATTCATTCATTCATTCACTCACTCACTCACTCACTCACTCACTCACTCATTTTTCATATTTAACTGGGACAGCATTATACAGTTACTTTGTCTAAGTGAGGGAGTATCAGAATTCAATGCAGAGATGTCCCCCATCCCTCACTTCTAAGAGGTCTTCAGTTCTTATTTGAAAAACTGATTGTAAGTTGGAATACACTGGAATTCTACTCGGAGACAATCCTAGCTACATTCAGCCAGCATACCAGCTTCTTAGGATTTAGGACTGACACAATACCATGATTCTAGACTACAGAACTGCTACAGCTTCCTTTAGACTGCTTGAATCTACAAAGACAGAATATCACTGAGGCTTGACAGCTAGACAAGAAGCCAGATCGTGACATATCATTTTGTTTTGTTTTGCTGGTACAGCTGTGACAAATGAAGGCATATAAAAGAAAAGACAGAAACCATATTTTAAGTTCTTAATCAAGGTATGGACAAGTAATAGCATCAGTCGTTTTTTACAAATTAAAGTGACTGTGCCTAACAAGACACTGTGACAATGGAGAGTTGGATTATGCTTTTAAACTGTTTGTGGTACTTTATCACAAGGTGATACAACACAGAGCAATTTTGGCACTATTGGCAGCCCCTTATTAAAGAGGGGACTGATCTATCACAGCTTTTTCCCTACAACAGAAAATTCTTTATTTAGCACTCATTTGGAGGAGCTACTCAAGAAATAGGAAAGTCTTTAAGGAGTTGTTTCCATTGCAGCTTGTTGTCCTCCAGAGTCAAACATTTTTAGATCATTCTAGAGATCTTGTCTACAGATTAGTGTGGTGGATATACATGTGCAAAACTGCAAAATAATAATAGATGTACCCAAATATAGATTTTTTTTAAAACACTAAGGCCCAAAATGTTTCTGGACTATGGATTAACAGCATTTAAAACACTTTTAAAATGTTATCCTAGATAACACTTTTCTTTCGATCAGTAAAGCTAATTGCTGTAAGACATTCTGAATTCCTTTATGTCTGTAGTAGTGGCATCTATATCTAGTCATCAGATTGTGTAGGAGGAGATACATTCCATGAAATCATGCAGCTGGGCAGGGAGTGATGTTCCCTTTCAGCGAATGGAGATTTTCCACTTTAACAATATGATCATCATAAAGGGTGGGTCTTAAAATGACTGTAGACAAACAGAAAAATGCAAAGCTTGAATTTGCAAGCCCAATTATGGTATTTTTACCGTCTTGAATAGTTCACTCTCTTAATCATCAAAGGATCGCTGAAGCGTTTTCAAAAAATAAACAGTCAATCAAAGATGAGGAAGGAAGAAGGGGCACTGCAATGTTGTTTTCAAAAGAACAAGCATGCAGTGAGTAGGCTTCTGTGAATCCCTTTTTCAGAGTAGCCCCCGGTATAATCCCACTTTTTGTGACACTCAGCAAGCCATAGAGGAGTCACCTGCTTTTCTTCTCAGAATATCTGAAGCGTGCGCTATTTCTGAAATGAAGTCCTCTCGGCCATAGGTCTTCTCTTGATGCTGCATTTCACCCACCTTGCATATTCCATGTGTGCTTTTAATGTTTACTATTCAAGAGGTGGTTTTGGAAATTACGCCACTGCATTGTTAGCATCAACTGTCTTGCTGTTTTGACAGGATGTCATTGCATATTCAGCTTGACTTGTTCCATTCTCTTCTGTTCTCATAGGTTTCCTTCATTGAAGCCCAATCAAAGTGATATTTTAAAAGAAAGGAGACAAAAACAAATTCATTAGTTATACCGAATTACATTAGAAATACTAAAAAACTGAAAATACTGAAAAACATTCTGTACAGATGATTAATTATAAAAGGATTCCTGAAACTAAAAATATTGTATCACATTCCACCACTGACTTTGTGCAATTCTATAAATCTTCAAATTTGGAAATATCTACCCAATGAATTACTGAAGAATTTTGCTTGATGTACAGAAAAAAAGGATGAGCATCCAGATGGTTTCCAGATATTCAATTCTCATCAATGCCAGCAGGATTACCAATGGCAAACCATTTAGACAGCAGCAGGTTGCATGCTCCTGAACAAGGAAAATAGGAGGGAAATGCAAGACCCTTGATTTAAAAGGCCCTGTCCTGGATACTTTGGTTACAATGAAGAAAATCTGTCTGTATACTGGATACTTCTATGTACATATATAATTTGTTACTGTATACATGCGAATGCATATAATATGTGAAATGCACATGTATAAAATCTAGTGCCATTTTATGCATAAGCAAAATTCATTTTCATTTAAGAGATATTATATTTTTACAGCTGGCATTGTTCCCCATAAGTCTGTTAAATCTAAGAGTTTTTATACCTTAAATTCTGGGTCAAGCCTTATTTTCTGTCACCTTTTCCTATTCTACCTGTCATCCAGCAACTCTATTCAGAAATATTCAGAAATATCTAGACATGAAAACCAAACCATATATAATTATGGTACCCTACTATACCACAATCAATTGATAGGGAGATGCCTTTTCCATGAACATTTAAATTTGTAATCTTAACCCAGGGGTGGTATTCAGCAGGTTCTGACCAGTTCTGGAGAACCAGTAGCAGAACTTTTGAGTAATTCGGAGAACCAGTAAATACCACCTCTGACTGGCTCCACCCTCATCTGTTCTCTGCCTCCTGAGTCCCAGCTGATCGGGAGGAAATGGGGATTTTGCAGTAACCTTCCCCTGGAGTGGGGAGGGAATGGAGATTTTACAGCATCCTTCCCCTGCCATGCCCACCAAGCCATGCCATGCCCACCAAGCCACGCCCACAGAACCAGTAGTAAATTTTTTTGAATCCCATCACTGTCTTAACCTGTCTATTTTTTCTGACATGTAAACAATTTAGAGTTTTGCAAAGATCAATAGTAACCAATTTATGATATTCAAGTTTGCTTTATAAGCCATACAGCGCCAGAGATCACTTTGAACTCTGTTTTTTAATTCTAGATACAACTCTGGAAGGGGAGAGAATCCAAAGACATTGTAATGCTGTTTCAGTAAGAATAAAATGAAGAATGTATGACGACTGATTGTATGATGATCAATCAAACCTCTATTATGGTGTCTGGGTCACAAAACACAACAATATAATACAGAGACTTATAATTATTATAAATTATTATAAAACTTTCAAAAAGCAATACAATTACATAAAATGTATTATTCAATAACCCAGTTATACTGTTTAAGATGACTTCTGGCATGATGATAATCCAATTCAGCTACAATATATTAAGTTTCATAAAATATGTTTGTTTCCTGGCAAACAAAAACTATAGTATATTAATGTCAATTGTGACTTCAGTACTATCACACACAGGTAAATTGTAATAGCAATAGCACTTATATATCACTTCCTAGTGATTTATAGCCCTCTCTCAGAGGTTTCCAGAGTCAGCATATTGCCCCCAACTATCTGGGTCCTCATTTTATTCACCTTGGAAGGATGGAATATAAAGATAGCTTACAGGAACTATCAGTGATTAAATATAATACTTATTAGTATATATTTCTACTTAATCAGACATTTTAAATTATAAACTAATTCACTTCAATTAAAAGTATTAATCAGATATATTCATATTCAGGATCATCAAAAAATAGTCAAAATACTCATGTACTGTTTAAAATAGTCAAATACAGGTAGTCTTCGACTTACGACCTGTTGTTAATGACCAAAGGTACAATGGCCCCAGAAAGGGTGCTTTACAGTCCATAAAGCACTTCTGGTTGTCATAAAACATTATGCTGTTCCTCCCCTCACTCATGGCCACATGATTGCGATCTGAGTCCTTGGCAACCTGATCCAGCCCGCGATCATGTGATAGCGATTTCCAAACTTCCTGTTGCAAACTGGTAGCAAAGGTAAGTGAAACCCACCCCTATGGGCATATTGTTCACTAAATGATAGATTCTGGCGTTGCAAGTGAAGGACTACGTGTATTTGAGTGTTTAAAAAGTATGCATCTTTTAAAAACAATATTCCTAACTTTTGACCATTCTGTTTTAGAGCTTGCTTATAATATAATTTAGGGTATGTTGTATATTTAGGAAAACAAAACAAAGTAGATAAAATAATCCAAAGTCCTCATAATTGTCCTATTGCAAATTTTCTTTATAGCCTCCAATTACTTGTTAAATCTGAAATATGTGTATAAAACTAATTATTTTTTAAAATCTTTCTTCAGTCTTCATTACTCCAATTCTGTTCTACTTTTTTCTCCATTCTGCTCCATCTTTTTAAATTGCCATTTGTTTTGCAATTAGTACTGGTGTATGTTAAGTGCTCTTTAAATTCATAATATTCACTCCATGCAAATCCACTCCAAATTCATGCCAGAAGCAGAAGTAACTCATTAAAATGTCTACTATGAAATCTTCTACGTGCAGTTGTTTTGCTAATTAGCAAATCACTGACTGAGCTCTTTGTAAAATTGCTTTAAAATGAAAGGAGCAATTTTATGCTAAACAAATGAAACTTTATGATGTTGAGCAAAGAAATGAAATAGGAGTGCAAATTTGTAACCTTTCCATCTCTCATTTTCCTGCATCCAAAAACCAAGAGAATATTATTTCGAAAATGTTCAGTTAAATACATCCTATTCTTATCATTCTGTCACATTCAGACAGCAAAGCAACTACGAGAAAAAGAGAGAGAAACATAGGCCACAACCCAATGGTGGGATTCAATTTTTTTTACTACTGAGGGCATGGCGTGGCTTGGTACGTGTGGCAGGGGAAGGATACTGTAAAATCTCCATTCCCTCCCCACTTCAGGGGAAGGTTACTGCAAAATTCCCATTTCCTCCCAATCAGCTGGGACTCGGGAGGCAGAAAATAGATGGGGTGGGACCAGTCAGAGGTGATATTTACTGGTTCTCCAAAGTACTCAAAATTTCTGCTACCAGTTGGTCAAAACCTGCTGAATACCACCTCTGCCACAACCACTGGAAAATATTGCAATTATTTCTATGGGAAGCAGTGTTAAGATGGAATGGGAACAGGATCCTGATAAATTCACTCTTATTAATACAAGCTTTATATTAATCAAGCTTTATGTGCTGGTAAAAGGAAAAACTTCATGAGCGTAGATCACACCTCGCCTAACCCCATTATAACGGCAGGAAACATAGACAGTTCTTCGAGACACATGTGACCTAGGCTAAAGTGCAAGTTATTTAGCTTCTTTAGAACAGCAATAAGGGGGGCTGAGTGGGCTGTCAGCAGTATAACCAATGATGAGAGGGTATGTCTTTGTCCCCTCTTTCCTGTAACTATTAAGTATAAAAGTAACTGTGTAAGAATCCCTCGGGGTTCAGTGTTGCCATGCTTTGTGCTCGCCTCTGAACCTGCGCAATAAACCTGTTTTGTTCACCAAGAAATTCTCTATGTGTCCCAATTCTATAACAATATTGCACTAGTGCATCTTCATTATATTTCATTAGTTTATCCTAACCAATCCCCTTCCTCAAATATTGCAGGAAGTCTTCTAGAGCAGAAATCCTTAATGAGTCCTTGTGCCTTCTCCTGTTTCCTCTTTTGGGGGAAAAACAGAATTCCTCAGGGGATTCTGGCCCAGTTATAAATCTTTTCATTCCGTTGGCTGGGAAAGCCTCTTAAAAATAGTGAAGTGGTTTCTTTCTGCTAAAGCAATTTCTGCTTCTTTAGCACTTTCACAACATAAGCAGCTGCTGACCCACATCCATACACTTTGAACAAGCTTGGTCCTTGAACTCCAGGGCAATCTGGAGGAGCCAGTCTAGAAGCTATTTAGATGATTACTACTCTTGGCCATTGAAACTTTGAAATCCCAGCTTGAAGAAAAACTTTTGCTGGCTAGAAAACTGTAAACAGAAGGCTTCTTCCAAGAGTTATATTGTCATGGTCTGAGCTGGTTAAAGAAATATCCCTTCCTTCCTCCCTCAAACTATACCTGGACAAAAGAGAGGATTCTCAAAGGTGTTGGTCTCCTTGGAAAAGAAAGCCACTGAATATCCAGGTCTGTATATTTATATTGGCAACACTGTATTATTTCAATGTGATGAATGTACTTATCTGTTGTCATTAATTTTGATTTTTAAAAAATTGATTATGTGCCATCAAGCTGATTTCAACTCTTAGTGACCCACATAGGTAGATGTCCTCCATGATGATCTATCCCTAGCCTGGTCTTTCAGGTCTTCCAGTTGTGCACTCACAGCCACAATAACCAAGTCCATTTCACCTTGCTGAGCAGATGTCTAACTGGTTTTCATTAGGGCTAAATACTGATCTGATATCGTAGTAAACTGTTCAAGGTGTGTCAAGTAAAGACCAAATTAATTTGCTCTAAAAGCTTTGGAATCTACTTGTCCTTGCCTTATTAAACTTAAAAGAAAGAAATAATTTAATAACAGCTCCCCCTAAATTATTTTTATACATTGCTGCTATATGACTTCAAATGCAGAGCTCTCTAATTTTCTTGGAAATAAAAATGAAGAACTTTCTTACCTTGTGGATTCTGGTGTACAGAAATGTGTACGTACTGTGTACCATTTATTGATCTGAGAATAAATTCTCTAACTCTTGTTACATAACATATAACTACATATATGTACAATATATGCATGTAAACTTCATGCACACCCTAAAAGTATAGCTATGTGCCCATCAATCAATCCCGTTGTACTGAATTAATTAATGCCACTAAACTAAGAATCTTCTTCATCTACTTATTCATGGATAATCATTTTTTCTGGTGATTCGCCTTCTAGTTTATTTTATACAGTAACAAGTTTAGCAGTGAAAAAAACCTCTGTGTGCTGATATTTGAAGTTATTGAAAATATACGACTTACAACCTGAAAAAGGAGATGTGTATTTGTTTAGAAAGATTATTTAGGGAAGGAACATAGCTCAGTAGTAGGATCTACCTATTCCCAGGTAGTAAATATTGAAAAAGGTTATTGAGAAATAGATGGACAAATGGGTTGATATTTTATATAATGAGAGGTTTTTGGAAAATGCATGACTAACAATCCAGTTTTATTCCTGCATTATGTCAGTCTATGGAGCAATCTCCCATGGTCTTATTTATACAGGTAGTTATACGGTAGTTTCATTTAGTGGCCATTGAAAGTTACAACGCCACCGAAAAAAAGTGACTTATGATCATTTTTCATACTTACAACCATCGCAGCATCCCCATGGTCATGTGATCAACATTTGAATGCTTTACAACTAAGTTCATATTTATGACCATTGCGATGGGCTCATGTGATCAGCTCTTGGGACCTTCTGACCAGCAAAGTCAATGGGGAAGCCAGATTCACTTAACAACCGTGTTACTAAGTTAATAACTGCAGTGATTCACTTAACAACTGTGGCAAGATAGGTCGTAAAAGGGGGCAAAACTTATTTAACAAATGTTTCACTTAGCAACATAAATTTTGGGCTGAATTGTGGTAAGTCGAGGGCTACCTGTATTTATATTTAATGGTTTTTTTTTGTTTGAGATTTGTTTTTCACTGTTTGTTTAATGTATATTCACCCAGAGTCAAGGCTGTGAGATCAGTGGCTACATAAATTTGATAAATAAAATATCAAGATGAATAGAAAGCTATTGTAGGCAAAATGAACAAAACCTAAACAAAAAAGCTAATGGCTGCTACATTTGTTCTCCAGATACTGTCCTGTTTAAAAAAGACTATGCTATGGTAGAGTTTTGTCTTCAGGGTCAGCTCCATAAGTATTGGAGCAACTTAATACTTCAAAGTGGCTGGGAATCAAGTTTGAAGATCTGAACATCAAACGTGAAAAGAAAAAAAAACCCCCCAAAAGCCATTTAAAATAGCTATTAGCGGAGCTAGGAACGTTTCTCAAGACCAATTTCCATGAGAGACAGGCTATCACTGTGAAGCTTCTATCTTTACTGTGGTTAGCATTACTAATTTGATTTTTATGTGTATTTTTTCAGTCTGTTGGTCTTAGACAGTTCGGGCGGGGGGGGGCGAGGGGGGACAGCATAAGAAAGAAAAAAAGAGAGGAAAATAAGCAAGCCGGCAAAACAACAGCCAACAGCAAACCTATTAGGTAACTGAGGGCTTCTTGTTCTATGGGGAATCCCCGATTTATGACCACAGTTGGTTAAAACATGTATGTTGCTAAGCAAGACACTTCAGTGAGTTTTGCCCCATTTTAAAACCTTTTTTGTCATGGTTGTTAAGTGAATCACTGCAGTTGTTAAGTTAGTAACATGGTTATTAAATGAATCTGGCTTCCCCATTGGCTTTGCTTGTCAGAAAGTCACAAAAGGTGATGACATTGAGGGAAGACCCCCTCTCCTAGAAGAATGAAATATTTTGAGAAATATTACAAAGACAGACATATTATATTTCCCTGTATGGGAAATGGAGAAACAGGCTCTTGGAAAGCAGCCCCCACCTTTCTTAATAGCTCCCGGCAGATATTTTTTTTGCCCATTAAGAAAGACTGGGCCATCCTATCTACAAAACAAAAGACCTTCAGCTCCAGGATGATGGGATCAAGACATGACCCTCCAGGACATAATAGGATTAACCCACTAGCAGCAGAGCTCAATACATCGCACAGTCTCCTAGGGACATTGCATCAGAGTCCAAACTTCAACCAAACCTGGGAGCTCAGACAGAGCCAGCTATGACCCCTACAACAGCCAATAGAATACATGTTCTTGCACAGGAACAGGAAGTTCAACTGCAAAGCCCAAGAGAAGGTACAAATACACCCCCACCCCCACTCTCAACTCCATTTGGTCAGCTGCCCAGGACCTCAAACCTATGTGGTTCTGCTTCATCATTAAACCATCTTTCCAACCAGCCTCCATGTTACCAGTGTCTTTCTCCCAGCTTGGAACTGAACCGGATGGACATTTCTTCCAACAACATGACTCAGGGACACTGCAACCATCATAAATACATGCCGGTTGCCAAGCATCCAAATTTTGATCGCGTGACCATGGGGATGTTGCAACAGTCATGAGTGTAAAAAACAGAAGCCACTTTTTTCAGTGCTATTGTAACTTTGAACGATCACTAATCAAATGGTTGTTAAGCAGGGGTGAAATCTACTTACCTTCCCTACCGGTTTGGAAGTGAGTGCATGCGCAGAGGGTTAAAAACCAGGAAGTAACGACATCCGGGCAGGTGGGCGGAGCCTCGCACTGCCGCTAACGGGTTGCCGAACCACGCGCTGCCGTTACTGGCACGCGCAAGCTGGACAGAACCAGCAGGATTTCACCAATGTTGTTAAGTCAAGGACTACCTGTATAATAATCTTGATCGTGGCCAGCAAGGTTTGTGATGATAACATCATTAGATACAGAGTGTTGATTTTCCCAGTGGTTTCCTTATTTCTAAGATATGGGATACATTGACCACGTCGGATTATTTAAAGTCCTGGTGAGTAATCTGTGGCTCTTGTAGGGGTTTTCTTGTAAGCAGAAAACAAGCAGGCAAGTTCAGTTGACCAAGTGGATTGACCAGATGGAAAAATCACCCCAGCCTAAAATCACTTTTAAGCCTCTGTATGTAGCGCTTGAAGCCTGACATAAAGTTAACATTCCGTGAGTCATTCAGTCCACGGAACCACTTGTTAGTCTTCATGCCCAAGTAGAGACAGGTAATCTGAAGAAAAGGTTCTGAAATCTCCAAGAGGTTTACTTTGAGGCAATGACGCTCATATAAAGCCCCTCAGCTGGAGTATTTTGCAGCTTCATATTGATAACCAGAGCATGAATAATAAAAGGATTCAGGTAAATGCCTTGGCCTTCAAACCCATTAGCTGGACATGCTGTTACATTGGTTTGATAGTGACAGAGAAAGCTTTTTAGTTTGTTCTGTTCCATTGACGTGACATTTTACAGGCAAGGTCACTTCTATTTGCACATGTTATGGCATGGAAGCATGAGGTCAGAACATTGTTTGGGGGCAATCATTAGCTCAGTAGGCCCTTGCCATCCATGATTATTAAGATTAGCCAGGATTGAACATTTAGTCTGGAGACTCCGGACCTCTGAGACGACCAATATATTTTCAAAGATGAGTATGAATTTTACTGCCTGAGGAAGACATTTGTAAAGGCTGATTCATTTTATTACTAATATGTGGTTTTAAAAAGCAAAATTTAAAAATAAAAATGTTTTGTCTGTCCTCTGCTTTTAAAAAACAACAACTATATTATCAGTTAATAATACTAATATCCAACCTGAGCAAATGGTGACCTCTCTGGTGGGAAAATACTGGTCTAAATTTAAGGGGCAAGAAAATGATGTACATGGAGGAGAGGCAGGGGTGAAATTCAGCAGGTTCTGACAGGTTCTGGAGAACCAGTAGCGGAAATTTTGAATAGTTCGGAGAACTGGCAAATACCACCTCT
>JANHFK010000893.1:224961-239381 GCA_036250565.1 Sibynophis collaris
AACCCTTAAATCTGCCCAAGCGAAGAGGTTCAGAGAGTTATTGTGATGATTAACCAAGGCCTGCCGATCGAAATAGACATGCAATACAAGATTAGAGCCAGCATTCAGTCCTTGATTGTCTTTTTAATCAAAGTGTATCCTATTCAAGTGGAACATCAAGAATATCACACAATTCAATATAGCACTGATCTGAAAGATAATACCATAGTATTTTTTTTTTACCTCTGGTAGGATAATCCGTCATTTAGATTCTACAGGAATCTAGTTCACAAACTCATGTGGTATGGTGGTTAATTTTATTTTGATAATCCAACATGAACAAAAAAAAAATTGCTTATGCTGTTAAAATCACAACATTTCACAAATCGAATGCAAGCACTTTTCTTCCAGGCATAATATAAATGCAAGCCCATGTATACATTCCCATTAAAGTTATTCCATTAATATTTTTGTATAACACTACAGGGTACTGTGAGCTGAGTTTAACTCCTGTTGATACAGACATTTCACCATAGTTTTCTTGATAACAAGAAAAAATATACATCTCTGTGTGCACTTTGAGAAGCACAAAAGCAAATAAAAATAGATACTGTCCCATATTTTGTACTTCAAAATGCTTTGCTTTTACTACCTAATTCAATATATTATTGTTTTGTATAATGTGTATTACCTACAAAGCTTATATAACAGTTGCTTATGTAAGTTTTAATGATTGATTGAAGGGCAGTTGGTTTAAAAAAGCAGTTATTTTCTTATAATTATATCTGCTTTGTAAACATGCCCAGTTTTTAATTATGTAAGCTAATTTAGCCACCCAGATTCTAAAGCATCACAGGCAGCAAAGTGAGAATCTTATTTAGCAGTTGGACAACTGATAGATCTAAACATCAACAGAGAGAAAGTTAAACCAAATAATTTAAATATTAACACATACAGTCTGCCACATTTATAAGAGCAAAACTTAGTTTTCTATGTCCTCTAAGTACTCAAGTTTTCAAGTGGCCCCATCAAGACCAAGCCAGACTATAAGCAAAGAATCAATTCTAATTAATTGGGCTACACTGCTGCTGCCTGAAATAGATTATTGGTATCCTACTTACTAACAGATTCTTTTCTGAACAGCTAGCTACTTTAATATTGCTGGTGTTATTAAGAATTAAACGCTGTCAGCATAACTGCAGCCTTTGCTGTTATCCTATATGTATTTCTAATGATCACTAGTCATCACCACATATAAATATCAAGGTCAAACTTCATGGCAAATTGAAACCAGAGAGCTGACAAAGCTGACTCAGTCTGCATTCAATTCATAGTTGCATCAGATCTTGTGCCAAAATGCTAATAACATTAGGCTATTTGGAAAACCTTGTTTTGTACACACTGCCACTACTGTCATGAGTCTTAGAAAGCCCTCTTCCTGTCAACACAATCAAGGATGAAGTCCTGCTCCAAATGAACAAACTGCATTTTGTAGGTACTCAGGTCAAGAGCATTGAGCATTTAAATATGCTGGAAAACACTTGGATCCCTTGCATATTGTAACTTGCACCTTTTTCAGTAAGGCAACCAATGCTGTAATTTTTGAGATTTGGATTTTGTTTATAAAATTTGGGATAATGCAATAAAGATAGTACTATGGAGGATTAACAATGAATATTTATCATAAAATGTGAAGGACATCCAGGAAGATAATTAAAAACAAATGTACAAGCACTGTTCATAAATAAAGACAATATAATACTATCTATGTATCTATGTATGGATTCATGCAACATATATTTGAATTATACATCCAAAGCCTAAAATCAATGGCAGAATGCCAGAAGTGGCTTTATAGATACATATTTGATTGAAAGCAGCATCATTGGAGTGTAAAAGATGTGTGATACAGTTAGATTGTTATTTTTTTCTTGTTATAGGAGCTTCCCTAAGTACCACTACCCACATATAGCAACTACTGTAATTTATCTTAGTTCAATTATTAAGTATTTTGCCGTTAAATATACAGATCAGTTAAGAAAGTGCCAAAATGATTAGATAGGAGATTCATTTATCAGAGGTTAAGCTTCTAACCATACTCTCCTTTTGAACATTGTGAACTTTAAAATATTTAGGATATTTAAATATCTAGGTCAAATAAAATATAACCTGAATCAACACAGAAATTTTCCAGAATTTAAACTCTGTTCAGAAACACTTCTCTAACATGAAAAGCAACTCCACCACTTCACTCAAAACTTCAATTGAAATATTAGAAAATCTTTTCTGATGGCAGTTCTAGATCTGATTATCTTATTTCCATTCTTCTTGAGCCGTCTTCCCTTCTTTATATAATCCTTTGCAAATAAATCTAATCTAGTTCATCTTATTTTCAGACAAGTGTGCCTAGAATCGCAGTTGGTACTTTAACACCACATAGGCAGTAAGCCTAATCATATTTAGTTGAAAGTGTCACTGGGCTCAATGACAATCACATCTGAATAAATCTAATTAGGATTCATACTACTAATTACTTTTCCTTTAAATTAAGCCAAATTCCCTTAGCCTAAAAGAGAGCCAGTTTAGTGTTTAAATTAGGAATAGGCTGCCACCAACTGCAGCCACAGAAATTCACTAGACATCTTTGGGTCAGGTGCCCTCTCTCAACTCAACCTATCTCATAGTGCTGCTGTGGTGGGGATAAATAGGAGGAGGGATCACTGCACATGCTCTCTTGAACTGCTGTGCAAAAATGGGATGTAAATATGCATTCCCCCATTGCTTTTTATATGAAAACAAATTGGATTATAATCAACAAAACCAAATTACATATGACTGTGGCAAACCTGAAACTTTAACATTGGTCTTTCCCATTCAAATGCAAAGCAACAAATAGAAGGGCAATTTAAGACATCAAGGAACAAGTTAGCAGAGAGAAAGTACAGCTATTTTCACTGCCAAGGACACATACTAGACTGATTTCGAGTGCTTCCACTACCAACACCACACTCCAAACAACAGTGTTACTGGAAGGAGAGGGGTGCAAATTGCAGAATAGAAATATGTGAAAGTAGCTACAGGATACTCTCATTTGTGCTCAGTCACATCATCCAAGCTTGCTGCTATAGTTGCAAATCTGCTCTTCAAAGGAGCAGATCCTTCTCTGAAAGTACAAGACTGAGAGTCTTACCGTAGGTTTAGACACTTGTTTGTAGCATCAAAACCGCTATTCAAAATCCTACTTTCTCTGACATGTTAAGTCACAAAGCTTTAAGTGCAGTGATGGAAGATATGTGGAGCAAATCACTTGAGAACTAACAATCAAACTAATAAAAATATCAAGCACTTCAACATCAAATATTCTGAACCCAATCAACAATGATTTTGAGAAAGTGTTTCTCCTTTTATAGTTATTTTCAAAACCTACGGCTTTTAAAGTAATAGCCACATTCAGTTGTACTGACAAACATGAAACTTGTGACACCTCTAAAATTAACAGCCTGATGCCAATGGTGCAATTTTAAAAAAGAGTTGAAAGCAAGGGATGTGTGGACAGAAATTACAATAACACAACATTGTTAAAATCATATAACTGGGTTCTCTCTACCCTTATTAGTCCTATGTGCAGAATGGAAATAACTGAATTTACTGACCATCAACAGACACTTTTGCACCTTCCTTCTAAAGCAATTCAGATATTTGGCTGCCAAAGTAATTTCATTAGCAGTTTGCGAAGTGCTTTTTCTGCAGAAGTTGAGGCTTCATTGGGAAATCAGTCAATGACTAAGCCTGAGAAATGCACCCTGGCAAGGGAAGGGGAAAAATTACCTGAATGAAGCCCCACATAGGATGGAGCATCCAGTGAAGCAGCAAAGAAGGCCAGCAGCACTGAAGGAAGAGCAAGACTTTTCTGATTAGCATCACGACTGGAGGAAATGGGAGCTCCTTCTCACAATCTGGGTATCTGGAGAAAGAAATCAAGACAGCAACAGTGCTTTAGTGTTCATTCCCACCATACATGGTCCCTCTGCCCGGGTCCTCCTCCCCACCCACCCCCCACCCAACAACGCAAGTTCAAATTGATAAGGTCAATGGAAGAGGGAGTAAGTAGCCTGTTTTTCCATATAAAGTATTGGTCAAAGCAGTCCTCTAACTTCGAAGGTTTGGGGTGGATAAAAGATAAAAAAGAAACAAGATAAACATATATGGCTTTAGAGAGACACTTGACGGGGAAGCCTTCGTTCGAAACGAAACTTCCCATTAGGCAGGCACATTTCATCTCTCACATTATGCGGTGCATTATTATAAATAAAAGTACGTCTAGCGCTAACAGGAGCTTCCTTCCACCCCGCCCCGGTTTAGAGATCCTCAAGGAATCAGAGAGAGAGTTGGTGGTGCAGAGGGAGGAACGTCAGCGGTTCAGCCAAGACGGAACCCCCCGTTTTCTGTTTTCTCCGGCGGCGGCTGCGTTCAACGTTCTTAAAATTAATAAAGGATATTTTAGCAAAATCCCCTTACCCTGGAGGGCGGAATGGGCCGCGTCTCGCTAGAAGGATGCCGTAGCTGCGCTTCCTTTTACATAGTGGAGCAGAAACTGCGATCGGTGGAAGGAGAGGGGAAGGCAGCTTTTAAACAAAGTTTTGCAAGGAAAGCCGATCTTTTCCCACACGGCAGATCCGCCCGAAGTTCCCCTTTTCGCTGCTCCACCACCACCTAGCGCCCACACAACAGTCCGCTCACAGAGGGGGGAGGGGGAAAACTCTCTCTCTCTCTTTTTTTTTTTCTTTCCCTCCCCCCCTTTCTCGGAAGAGAGGAGCGTCCCCCTTCCACGAAACGCGTGGCTGTGATACCGCTGGAAAGCCAGTCTTCTCCTACGTGTGCGACGACGAGGCGGACGAGGGGGGCAGAAAAAGCTGGAGGAATCCGAAGGTTCAACCGACACGAGCCTCTTTTACCCCCGGGGTTCCACGAGGCAGGGCAACGCGCGAGATCCCAGTCCCAACGCCTCTAGATTCGCTGTTTTGGTTTGGTTTTGTTGTTTTTTTTAATCCTTCTCTTGGCAACGACAACAGAGAAATGGGGAGGAGAGGGGGGTGTCACGGAAAAGGCGCCTGGTGAAAAATCAACTCCTCTCCAACCGCGAAAAGAAAAGAAAGAAAGAAAAAGAAAGAAAGAAAGAGTGAAGAAGCGCTCCAGATCTCTTTTCCCCGCGTAAGTAGTAGGATTGTTTGCTCCACTCTAGTAGCAGAGCTCGCCGCCTCGGATCCTCAGCTGTCCGTCATCCGGCAACGCCTGGAAGCAGCGGCCGGAGAGAAGGAGCTCATGGGGTGGACTGAAGGAGGAGAAGAGGACCCCCCCCCTCCCCTTCGACTGGAGAAGACCAGAGGCCCTTGCCACATGCGGGAGGGCGGAGGAAGAAGCCGGAGGTTTCCCGTCTCTCCGGCCTGCCCAGTGTAATCGCTCCCGTATCTGGTGCGGCTGCCGTTTCTGCAGTGATTTTTCATAGCTATCGAGCGAGTCCGGGTTTTTTGGATTTGGCACTTGGCTCGGCCGAGCGTGTTGCTTTTGACTTTTGTGCGCCTATTTTGCTAAGCCCGGAGCTTAAAACTAAAACCCCTTCTGGCTGCTTCTTAAGAGAGTTAGTTCTCCAAGCACACGACCTGCACGCCCCTTCCCTTGCAGGCTGCTGGGGGCAAATCATAGTTACTAGAGGCGGAAGCTAGGTGGCGCTCTCGAAGGAAAGGTGGTTGGTGGGTAATCGGGCTCAGGACTGAGGGACGTTTAACTCTCAGGATCTGAGATCTGGTCTTCCGCTTCAACAGCTGTCTTATCCTAAACCAATCAATCAAGCCAACTACTCGTTAGTTATGCCTCTTCCAAAATTGAAATAGGTTCCCCACCCTCCAATAGCAATGAGCTTTTAAAAGTGGATAAACAATAACCGAATGCTAGCCTATCCCTAAATTTACTTAATGATCATCTTCCTGTGATGGTATACTGCACTTGTTCCTGGAGGTTTTGCTTAGTTTTTGGTTTGCCATCACACATTTACTGCAGTAGTCGGTTTTGATAGGGAGAGAGAGAGGATGCATTTGGGACAGTGAGACCAAGGAAAACTCAGCTGCAATTTTATAGAGAAGAAGCAACAAAAAAGATGGCATAGAAAGGCTATGAAATGCAATTTCTCTAAACTGTATTTATCATCCAATCTTTTCCCTTTCTGGAAAGAAGGCTTTCTTTTGAACCAAGATTTTTGAGAAAATATTCCAGTAATAATTTCTATCATCTCATTCTGATTACTTGCATTCTATTTGACTGTTGCTACTTTAAATAGCCTAGAATACAAATTAGATATAATAGTAATATATAATTATGTATATAAAATATAAACAATAAATATAAAATATACATAAAGGAAGGCTGCTTCAACAGATGGAGCACCTGTCTGGGCTGGGGATCTAGTCTAACAGGAGATTGGGCCTATAGGCTAGCCAGGAAGTTTTTAAAAAATCGGGGAGAAGCTTATATGGCAAACCACATCAATCCTCTTATCAAACTAACAGCAGGGCCATGAAGTCACTAGAAGTTGGGCTCATCTTCATATTGCCGTAAATGGAGGCTCTCTGGGCAACGTGTAGTCAAATGGCTAAAATGTCTGGTTCCCAGCTGCAGATAACCCAAGACATTTTTACTTGCAGAAGCAAAACCAAACAAAACATAACACTATTACCTTTCATGTGCAAAACCTGACATTGGCAGGTCTCTTGACTTCCAGCACTGGCAACGCAATGCTCTAATATCCTCCATGACATGTGGGGCAGCAAGCTCTCATAGACAGCTCTATCTTCCTTCATTTCCCCAATATTCTTTACCCTTCAACATCAGTTCCACTCTATTCAATGGCTGGGCTTTTCCTAACCAATTAATTAATAAATGTAACATTACTATGGCTGGTGTCCTCAATTATGCTAAATAAATGCTCCATCTCCTTACTTAAATTAAGGAGAATGCTTCTGAGTGCCCCAATTCTCTCCACCACTCCCAACCGTCTTTTGCAGCTCCTTTCTCATTTCTATTAAATGCTTACTTTAGAGGAAGATTGCTTAGATTGTGAAGTAGCTGCTTGCCTGAGAATTATAGAAATTTACTGCTTTTCATACACCATGGATGAGCATTGGTAGATTTAAACCAGTGGCTGTCATTAGACAGACTTCAACCCACTTATACTACTGGTTGACAATGGAGGCAAACAAATCACGAGGAGATAGGAGCAGTGGTATTTCCGACTCAACTTGTACCAGCTTGTGAGAACCACTTGTTAAATTTGGGGGAATTTTGTGTGACTGAAAGTGGTGCTAACCTTCCACACCTGGTACACCAATCAATTCTGTGGCAAGTGTGTCAACGACCATACCAATTGAACCAGGGGTTAAATATTTACCAGCGTATTACTGCATTGGAGGGTTGTGAGTCAGGAGGATTACAGCTTGACCATCCTTGAATCAATTCTAAATACAGGGCCAGTTTACAGCAGATTCCCACACACTTTTCGGTGAGAGAATTAAGCCCAAACTGGCTGAAGCAGAAATTTTTCTTTTCTCTGGAGCACAAAGCAAGTTACATAAAGGTTGCAAATGTTTTAATTTTGTCACGCATGTCTCTACTGAAAAAATATTTCATTTCTGATGGGAAACATAGCAAAATGAAGTCATTGCAAACACCACATTAATCACAAATCAACCCCAAGGATTACTGTTCCTTCATTATGTCATTACAACATTTAAAAGTTCAAACATCTCAGAACTTTATCTTGAGGAAATGAATTAGTACTTCATGGAAATAATTTCAAAAGCACAATGACTTTTAATGACAAATTGATTTTCCCATAATATAATTTAGTTTTCCCCACCAGTTCCTTCCACAAGCTTTGGACCATAGGTTCCATCTTCTCTGCAGCCAACATGCAAGTTTCATACTGCAGGCCAGAAACCAATCACAGGCAGAACTCTGGGACATCCAAAGATAAGATGGTCTTTTTGTGTGTAAGTGTAAACTATATACCCACCATTGCATCCCTTCTAGAGTGGATAAAATGTAGTAAATCCTGGCTCAGCTGTCTAAAGAACAACCCACTCACTGTGCAACATGTCCTCCTTTCCTTCTTCCTAAGGATAGCCAAGGTGGGGACTGGGGATAATCATTCTTTGGATGGGAAAAAGAAGGCTTTCTTTGACATCTGAATAGCTTTAGACAGATAATTGTGGGAAGCATATTTTTTGTTCCCCAATTTATTGTCCTTTGACTGCTTGGGATGGGACAAATTGCTCATCGGACCAGATGAATTTGAGGAGAAGGGACCTTGGAGCAGTGAATTCTTTGCTACTCTACTTTGGCAGCAGATTAGCCTGGCTTTGCTCTCAGCTGGCTCAGCTAGAAAATAGTTAACTCAGATGCCAAGACCTAAAGAGTGAGAGAGCCAATGGTACCCTAATAAGTATTACACATTTCAGATCAGGGGTCACCAACCTTTTGGACCTCAGGGACCACTAAATTCATAATTTTAAATCTCACAGGTCACTAATATGATTTTTGTAAAAAGATAAATACTATTTAGTGCAATAGAAAAATGCAAATAATTTTTCTGCAGACCACCAACATTTTCTCAAGGACCACCAGTGGTCCGTGGACCACTGGTTGGTGACCACTATTTCAGATGGTAGAGGGGGGGATCTTTCTGGATCAAAAGAAGCAAAAACCATGTAAAGTTACTGGACACAACAAAACAAGAACAGCTGTATATAGATACTGGGCACACCCTAGATTGGGCAGTTTCTGAAACTTTGGATGTGATCTGTGGGGTACTTGCCAAAGTTTTTTTCTTGTTCCCTTTTTTTAGTACTCTGAAAAGATACTTTGTGATCTTCATCTCTATTGCACTTCTGTAATAAAAACACAAGAAATCTTTAACAGAGCTTCCAAGAAAGCAAATAGAAATCTTCTGTTCTTCAAGTGTTACCACAGTCATACTCATTAGGAACATAGAACCAAGCAATTGGAGAAAATGAAAACAAACTGAATTTTTAGCCAGCAGAGTAATGAGCAAAGACAATTGCCTTGTGAGAATGGGAACTAAGGTTATATAAGTCACATTTATTTCATGGTATATATACTAACAAATAAAGAGTCACAGTTTTATGTTATTTCTTCTGCATACATTAAGCATATGGACTGGAAAATAAATCCCAGTATATTAATGGGATTTGAATTTTACAATCTGTGTAAGAATGCAGCATCAGTCAAATGATCTCAAATTTAAAACTGACGTAAGATTGCTTTGGCTTCCCAGAACTATCTGGTAGGCTAAATCCAGAAGGAATTCATAAGGTTGATAATTTAAATCATCTTTCTTTAACATGGCGCCTTCTATCTGAATTGAAATTACATTACAATCCCAGTAGATCTAGATTGCAGTAAATTATGAAATATAAGGTGTTTGCAAATTCTATCAGATTTTGATAGGGCCTATCTTATGAAATTTATGTAAGATGGGAAAATAGAATATATGATTATGGAATTTATTCCATCAGACAGTTATTTCACTAAATTAACAAAAATTGGATTCATCAATATTGTGGTCAAAGAATTAGAATAATTGGTTATTTGTTCTTTGTTCCAGGGCCACAATAGATAATACATAGAAAAATGCTCTCCAAATCAGATCTATGGTACCTGATGTTTACACTGACTTTTAGATTTTCCACTCCAACTATAGTGCAATCTGTACTGGTGTAAATTCATTTATTTTTGGTATGGTGGTGGTGGTGATGAAATTATTATATTACGAATGAATGTGATCAGGAATAAAGAGTGTCTCTGATAGGCGATAATGAATGGATGGTGGGAATAAGATGAGAGGGTAAAGAAAAAGTGATATTTGAAGCAACAATGAATGAGCATTCAAATTCTTTGGGGATCATCTGCTTTTAAAAAAATCTATTTTGAATCCATGGATTAAGCATACATCTATATGTTTGATTAATTTGATTATGTGTGATGAAGGATTGAGGGATGTAGTGAATGATACAAGGTTGATGAGAGGTGTACAACTTTTAGTAGTGTAAAAGTGGATTTTGAAGATCCAAATGGAATGGAATGGAATGGAATGACATGGAAGAAAAATAGTGAAATAAATGAAAATAAAAGAATAACTGCAAGGAGGGAAATATGAGTTCTATATGAAACAGTATTAAACATAATTTCAAACAAAATGAATTGAAAATTAATATATGGAACAATTATATAAAAGATGTTTGTTATAATTAAGAGAACATTACAAAATGCTACAGAAGTTATAGATTTACATCAATGGGAAGTATGAAGGATCTTGATATAATGATGTAATGGGATTGATTGTAAATGAGAAAAGATACATGAAGGAATATGATTGGTACAAAAGTATGAAAGGCTATTGTGTAATGTGTATATAGAGAAGAAGAATATAGTCAAAAAGATAAGGACTTGTAAAATTAAAAGTAGAAGAGAAAATCAGTATGATTCTTGATAGGAATAAAATAAGTGTTTTCAAAGTGGGAATACAGATCTAAACAAGGAACATCCTATTGAGTGAATTCATTACCATAAAGATAATGAAATAAAATTGGGATGAAACTGAAGTATGAGAATACCGATTAGCCTAGTGTCTTGGAGAGGGGAGAGTTTGTGTGTGCATGTGTGTATGCGTGCTTGTGTGTGTATTTCAAAACAGGCAAGATAGCAGTTCAATATCATGATCCCTTTTGTACATACTGTTTGTATTGTTCTACACAGGAGCAAAAGGACGAGGCTTTGATCACGATGCTGTGACCACTATCTCACCAGTTTTATTCTCTGCCCCTGGCTACCATAAATTAGATAATATGCAGAAGAAGCCATTGCCAGCATGGAAATAGTAAATTAATTGAAATTAATATGGAGCTCAAATCAATAGAGTAAAAGCAACATATGATGGAAGTAAAGCATGTTTGATAATAAAAGGAACGTTTAACAAGCTATTCAACACTAAAGATGCAATGTGATATCCCCTTGATTAACAGATTTATGGATAAATGAATATGAAATTCAAATATTTTTTGTGAAATAAGGCAAACTAGACATAGTAGTGACAAACACAACACTACTGAAATAATATCTCTCCTCACTCTATCTTTTCCTCAAATTTATTCTTTAATGCAGAATAGATAATATCTGATTTAGTTATACTTTTTCTGATCCAGAGACAGAAACTTTGCAAGTTTTCTGGTGATTTTCTAAAGTTATTTCTGCATTTGATCAAGGCATATCATATTATGTATCATATGTATTATCTACGTACAATCATTCTTGATTCTTGGCAGTATAAGAAACTCAGCTTTACATAGCACACGTCAAAAATTACAGCAGTGATTTTTCTCCCACCATTGACAGGACTTTAGAGCACAAATCTCTGAATTCTTCAGAGATGCAAGGTTCACTGAACTGCTAAGTAAGTGGAGGTAAAATAGAAACCTCAGTGTCAAAGAGCTGTGAGTCATCCTGCCTGTAGCAGTTTTCTAGATCATGTTTGATTTTATTATTGAGCATTTCAGAGCAACATCAAGGAACTAAAGAGGTAGTACCATATTCAGAAAATCAGCAGGCGCAACTATATTAGAAGGATGAAACTTGAAAAATGGGATCTACTTTTATACTTGTCAAGACTATTAACTATAATTCCTCTAGACTTAAAAAGAGGAAAAAATATATAATCTATGTGGTAGGAATCAAATGGCTTTTTTAAAAGAAGTGCCCCCTATATTATAACAATTTTGAAAACGTCTAGGATGGGGCTGGGAAAAAGTGATTTCCTTCCCATTCAACCATCTCGGAGAAAATGGACTTTTACCATTTGAATGTTTTAGCCTTATGACAGAAATTTCTCTTAGTTATAAGCTCAGATCCCAACAAATTTCATGTTAATACATTTTGTGCCTTGAACACTGAGGTATTGGAACTTAAATTTTATTTAATATTGATTTATTTAACAAATTTATATGGTTGCCCAACTCATAAATAGGTGACTCTAGGCAACTTGCATTAAAAATAACAATATAAATATAAACTCACACCCCCTCTTCCCATGGCAGCAGGCAATCAAATTTGCCACTTGATCGACTCCATTTGCATTTCTCTAGGCCTGCTGACAAAGCCATGTTTTAGAGCTTTGGGAAAAGCAACAGGGTGGGGGCCAATCACACCTCAGTGGGGAATGATGTTTCATTGACAAGGGGCCACCATCAAGAAGGTACTTTTTATGGTCCCACCAGATGTACTGTACATTCCTAATTGATGGGACCTTTAGTATATTCAGGATAGCCATCTTTTATCACTTTTGCTGCAATATACAGGAAGTCATAACCTCTAACCCTAGCTAGCATTAATTCAGCAACTGTTTGAAATTATGATATCCCTGAAAGAAGAGACTTATGCCCTGTACATGAACTTAACTGAAATAACACAAGAGCTATCCATAGATATAAATTAAATGTAATCTGCTCTAATCTAGATTGTAGAAAATATGACTTCAGCAATAGAGTTGTAAATATTTGGAACACTCTACCTGTTGTTAGTTCCTTTACCCCCAAAACCTTTTATCTTAAACTGTCTACTGTGAACCTTACACATTTCTTAAGAGGTCCCTAAGGGGGCGTGCATAAGTGCACCAGCGTGCCTACCATCCCTGTCCTGCTGTCCCATTTATAGGTACTAATTTTATGTGTTTATGCTATCTTTTATTTATTTATATCCATTTATTTATACCATTTTTCATATGGCCATGTTTACGTTTATACTGTTACTGTTTCTTTGGTCTTGTTGACAAATTAATTAAATAAATAAAATAAATAAAAATTAATGAACTGATCATCCTTGCCAGGTAAATATCAAAGGTAACATAGATACAGTTGGACACATGTGTCTACGTAGCCAGCTCCTAAAAACCTCAAGTGGGGAAGACAATCAAAACTGAGAACATAGGGACAAAATTAATGGGGGGCGGGGGAAGGGGAGGATCTAAGCAAGCTAACGGTGATTCAGCACATTGAATTCTTCCTATTTGTGACATGCTGAAAAACATATCCAACATCATGATGCCATAGAGTGACATCAAGACATACGGTGTGGGTGGACCCATAAAGAAATTGATATCAACAAGCGGTTTATTAAAATGAAAATAACTCCAATTAAAAAGGGAGATGGGCATGCTAATTAAGAGAAGTTTGCAAAAGATTAATGGAAACTTGGGATATTCTAGCCATCTTGTTGCTACTGACTAAGCCTGAACCTAAAGTTATAAGGCGAAAACTAGCAAATTAGAACTCCAATTTTCATAATTGGCGTGTGTGAGTGTGTGTGTGATCTTCTCTTTAGTTTTTTAACTGTGCATCAATTTTTTAAAAAGCAAACTGATGATTAAATGCTATCAAGTCGCTGTTGATTCTACATGGGCCTTGCTTTCAAATGATTTTTTTTGTTTTGTTCTCATTTTGTCCATACTGGGAAACTCTCGGTGTAATCCTAACTAATAATTTAGTTAGTTTAAACGTTTTAAGCTTTTTCAAAGCCCAGTAACCAAAATGAACTGGCTACTCAAAATTGGAAGCTGTGGTTAATTAAGGACTTCCTGCTTTGATTTCAGCTCTTAAGAAGGATCAGCAAAGAGGCTTTATGTACAGGCAAAAGGTTTCCTCCCTTCCTGCCTTAATAAGCCAAAATAAGATCGTTTTGCCTTGACCTCGTAGAATTAGCTTTCAAATTACTTATCATCAAATCATTTGCTCCTTCGAGCGTATTATTTTACCTGTCTAAAATATAACTGTTTTCTGTGTGTGGATGGATAGGAAAAAAAGAACAAGAAAGAAAGAACGAAAGGACAGAGATGCAAAATATAGGCTGCACAAAGCTTTAAATAGTATGTTTCAAATTCATACAGTGTGTATAAATGGGAAAGTCGGAAGATTATAGCTATGAGTATAAATAGGAGTTGGGTAACCCTTCTTATTAGGTGAGAAGAAGTTGCAAAGATCCAGCATTTTATTATTCGTATTTAATACAAGTGTAAGTCCAAGTGTCACTGAAAACTAGATATCAGAGGCTATGTTGTGGTTTACATCTAAACATCAGATGCTGAACATCTAGTAATACTATTGTAGGAAGAATTTTAGGACTTGATAACCTTGAACTATGCCATCTACGTTATGACCTAAGCTTAGTACACAAGATTATATACTTTAACACCCGTTAATGATTACTTTCACTTCAACCAAAATAACACAAGAGCTATCAATAGAAATAAATTAAATGTAATCCGCTCTAATCTAGATTGTAGAAAATATGACTTCAACAATAGAGTAGTAAATATCTGGAAC
>JANHFK010000896.1:0-14933 GCA_036250565.1 Sibynophis collaris
TTGAATGAGATCTGTTTGCCTGCTTGTGTATCTATACTATAATTATCTCATTATCTCTATCGGGCAGGAATGGGGAATGAGATTCAAAAAAGCAAAGGCTGGAAGGGACCTCAGAGGTCATCTAGTCCAACCCCCTGCTCCCTGGCTAAAGGGACTGCTCAATTGGCTGCATCCACCCAATGACATGACCACGTGGCCACGCCCACCCAGTCATATGGCCACGTGGCCACGCCCACCAAGCCACGCCCACAGAACCGGTAGCAAAAAAAATTAGATTTCACCCCTGCTTGGAGGGTGCGGTGTGGCTTGGTGGGTGTGGTGGGAGAAGGATATTGCAAAATCTCCATTTCCACCCCACTCCAGGGGAAGGATACTGCAAAATCCCCATTCCTTTCCCCACTCCTGGGGGAAGGATATTGCAAAATCTCTATTCCCACCCCACTCTGGGGCCAGCCAGAAGTGGCATTTGCCAGTTCTCCGAACTACTCAAAAAATCTGCTACCGGTTCTCCAGAACCTGTCAGAACCTGCTGGATTTCACCCCTGATATGTTGGCCACTTGGCCAAGGGGAAGATCTTCACAAAACTGGACTTCAGGGAGGCATACTACAGAGTGAGGATCAAAGAGGGTAATGAATGGAAAACACCTTCAACTGCTCATTAGGAAGTGGTGCCATTTGGGCTCCAAGAAGCTCTCACAGTATTCATGCAGCTGATTAACAAGGTGCTGCATGACCACCTGTACAAAGAGGACCCAGTGTACCTGAGTGACAGCCTCATTTACACAGAGACAATGTAGGAGCACATAAAATTAGTGCACTAGGTCCTCAAGAAACTCTTGGAGGCAAACCTGTATGACAAACTATCCAAATATGACTTCCACAAGATGTGCCTAGACTACCTTGGTGTCATACGATGGGAAAGAGATGGACCCGGGGAAAGTAAAAGCCATATTAGAAGGCAGCTGTAGAGCTTCCTGGGGTTCGCAATCTTTTACAGGCAATTTATCCTCTCCTTCGCAAAAATCACCCTGCCAATCACCACATTATTAAAAATGGAAGGAGGGGGAGGAAAACCTCGACCGAGTCAGCCACTAGACTGGATAATGGAATGCCAGGTTTTTTTTGAGGAATTGAAAAGACTTTACAGAGAAGCTGGTCCTAAAACACCCCAACCCCAAGGAACCCTTCATTACCCAAGCTGATGCAAGTGATGTAGCTGTGTGGGCAGTGCTCCTCCAGAAAAACCAAGAGGGTAAACTGCAACCATGCACTTACACCTCCTGAAAACATACTGAGCCTGAGAGGTGCTTGGCAGTGTGAGAAAAGGAAACTTTTGCTGCGTGATGGGCATTACTAACTTGCCACCAGTTCCTCGAGAGGAGTAAAGTGCATTTTGAAGTGTGGATTGATCATAAGAACTTGGATGCACTGAGACCGCCTGAAAGCTCTCCCTGAAACAAGTCCGGTGGGCACAATACTTCAATCGTTCAACTTTGAGCTGAAGTATATCCCGGGGGGGGGATGTTTTAGCTGACACCTTGTCCTGCATGCCACAGTGCAAGAGCAACTGAGAAGAAGTGATAAATGCCATCACTCCCCCCCAAACAATGAGCAGCACAGATGACCATGAGGCAGCAGGTGAGAAAGCATGTGTAGGACCCCAGTGGTGAGCTGACCCAGCAAATAAAAAGGGAGTTACAATCAGATTCATGGCTCAGGGCCCATGGGGGAAAGCTGATGTTGAGAGAAGGACTGGTGTGGAAGGGGGACAAACTGTATGTCCCTAGTGCCCTGCAAGTCCATGTCCTGCAGTGGAGTCACAACACCAAGCAAGCTGGCCACTTTGAGTTTACCAGATATGAAATTGTATTTTGATGCATGCTGCTTGACCTGGGCAAAAGAATAGATGAGACTCCAGAACAAGAGTTACTTGAATTAGAGGGCCATGAATTATGGTTTGGATGGCACGGCTACCTATGGTATAACAAAAAAAAGTTAATGTTGATTTCAATAACCATTTTGTTAGATGTGCCATACTAAGAGGTTGGAATAAATATGAAACAAAGTTCTCTATGAAGTTGCCCCTTTGGGTATCACCACAGGAAGCCTTTTTTCTAAAGGAAATGGGGCAAAGCCAAATTGGTTGATGTATGGTAAAATTTTATCTTTCAATTCTGGTGACCCAATACTAAAAATGAATGAAGAATTTGAATCAGAAGATTACGTTTGCCATTGGTTTACCTAACAGCAATTGAAAGAAAGGTTCAAATTGGATAAAAAGTGCTGTGGATTTGACTATGTTAAAAATGAATTGGAAACTTCACTATGTGGTAACGATGAACATATCGCTAAGATTTATAAAATGCTACTGAAATTGAATTTGGAAAATGAACATGTGAAACATTGTATGATTCAGTGGGCAAGGAATTTTGGATTAATGTGTTGCTTGAACAATGGGAAAACGTGGACAAGGAGTCTAAAATTTATACTAAATTATAATCTAAAAGAGAATTTTTACACAATGATGTATCATTGGTATTTAACACAAGATAAGTTATCTAAACTATATAAAGGTATGTCAAATGTATGTTGGAAGTGTAAAAACAAAGAAGGGACCTTTTACCATCTATGATGGACATTTATCATCTATAGTGAACATGTGATAAAGCAAAAATATTTTGGACTATGATTCATATTTTAATGCAGAAAAATCTGAAAATGGAGATATATATGAAACCAGAACGTTTCCTCTTGGGTCTAATGGAAAAAGAATTGGAAAAAGTTTGAACTTTGTTACTATATATGTTGACAGCAGCAAGACCAGGGGTGAAATCCAGCAGGTTCTGACAGGTTCTGTAAAACTGGTAGCGGAATTTTTGAGCGGTTCGGAGAACCGGTATCAGGAATTTTGAGTAGTTTGGAGAACCGGCAAATACCCCTTTTGGCTGGCTCCAGAGTGGGGTGGGAATGGAGATTTTGCAATATCCTTCCCCCAAGAGTGGGGAGAGAATGGGGATTTTGCAGTATCCATCCCCTGCCATGCCCACCAAGCCACACCCACAGAACCGGTAGTAAAAAAAATGAATTTCACCACTGCAGTAAATACCAGAGCTCCATTCAGTCACCCCATTGCACTCCATGCAAGGGATTACAGGGTCATTAAAAGCAATTTAATGAAAGAATACCATGCTTCTTTATAATGAGAGCAGCTTTCACTTTAAGTGTCTAAACAGGAGTCATTAACAGACTAAGTCCAACCATTTCAAATAAACCATTTTAATATGTTTTCAGTGTTAGCACCAATATACACCTTTGCAGGCAAGGAAGAAACAGAACCGGTAGTAAAAAAATTCAGATTTCACCACTGAGCAAGACTATTGTATCCACAAAAATGGAAGGAGATTTCAATTCCTACTATAGAAGAATGGTTGCAGAAGCTGATGGAGTTGGCTGAAATGGCAAAATTGACTACTTTGCTCAAAGATAAGAACATAAATACTTTTGTTTCCACATGGAAACCACTTCTGAACTTCATGTTTGATGTGAAAAGAATGAAACTTTGATTTTGGGTTTCACAGATTGACTGATAGACTGGTTCTATTTCTACTATTTACTATTCTATTATTTACTATTATGGCAAAACAAAAAGTTGTGATTTGTTGTTAATGCCTTATCCTATTGTAACAGATGAAGTCAGAAGTCAATGTTTCTTTTTCTTTCCCTTCCTTTCCTCACTTTTCTTTCCCCTTTCCCCTTCCCCTTCACTGTCCTCCTATTTGCTTTTGTATTTTATATTTTATAATACTTTATAACCTAACAAAAATGCATTTGAGAAAATACAAGAGGTTTCAAACTAATGACAACATTGGCTGTCTTTGTATGATACACCGAACCACTTGAGATTGGTGTAGCCAATCTCATTTTAGCTTAGCCTCTTGTCTACCAGTCCCTGCAGTTACTTACAGTGCATCACACAAATCTAACCAAACTGAGTAAACAATTATTAGGTTAACAAGAAGATGTGTAGCTTGTTGATTATAACAACTGTATTCTGTCTAAAATATGAAACATGGCTTTTTCCAGTGGATGCACTTGAAAAGACTAGCCCACTTTTAATGCAATGGAAATCTCAAGTGAAACTTAAAACACACCCACCACTTCTTGTAGCTAGTATGAATCCACTGAAACTGCACAAAAGTAGATTAATGAGTCTTCTTCACCAGCTTGTTATTTATGCAGCTAACAATCATGGTGATACTGCCCCAGGAACTATTCTGTCATCACATATCATCAGAGCCCTGGGGGCCCATGTGTCTTGTCCACTTACCCATTCATGTTTCCATAAAGAAAGTTGTGACATCTAATTTCCTTTTGATTATCATCCAAAATCTATGAACAAAAGTAATTAAGTTAAATAGTTCATACAATTGCCCTTATGACTTGGGTATTGTACTGAATTTTTGGTATATGTAGAATTAAAGTTAAAATTAAGCTGCATGTAAAGATCTTTCCGGTCCTTTGTGTTACAAGTCTCCCTACAATTGGCAACCTTACTCTAGTCTTACTCCACATAATACTTGGAAGGCTCACAATAAGTAGTTATGCAAAGTTGGTGGGAGCAGATGGACAGGGCTGGAAAGAATTGTTTTGTTTGGGGGAGGTTGTAGAAGCCAAGGGTTGCTTTGTTTTGTTTTTGTCCCCCCCCCAAAAGATGGGTATTTTAAAAAATTATATTAAGTTTATTTTAGGGATAATACCACTTGAGGGTGGTTTGGGGGCAACTTCAAAGCACCTCCTTGTGCATGCAATTATCTAGCATCACAACAGTGGGCGGAAGCTGTATGAGGTTTTCAGCAATCAACCCCAAGGTTTTTCAGCTTTGGGTGCAGTTGCTGAGTGGAGATAAAGTGCAGGAAGAGAGCATTTTGATGACACGGTGTCTAAGATTATCTCAGCAGCAGTGAGGAAGGAATCCAAAGACTCAATGTATGCATCTTTCAGTCATGCAACAGAATCAGTATTGTGGCTATCCCCAGATCTTCTGGACAAACAATAGTGCTCTTCCTAGCTCAGACTGTGCTCCTCAAATGGGACTGTACCATTCCAGTGGAATTGTGGCAAATCAGGACATTTGCTTTCCATTGCCTGTGCCAGAGAGGAAAAGGCATAGACAGACTCACAGAGATAGTACACGCCTTTGTTTCCTGGTGGTATTTTTGCTGATTCTACTTGCCATCATGGGGATCGGGCTGGCAATGTTTCAGATCTTCCACCTGCAAAAGGAGCTTCAAAAGGTAACATTTCAATTTGAAGTAGGGGGAAAGTACCTAAGATATTTTCTCAAGTTGGAAGAATGGATCTGGTGTTATAGAAGCTTACCTAGCTATGTAAACTTTGTGGAGTGGTTTTTCTTTCCAAATATACCTGTATGTTTCTTACTTTCACAGTTTTCCAGCTCTGGCTGTGTCCCTCCATCTCCTGATATGCTGAAAGGTGAGAACTCCTAATCCTGTGAAGACTGTGAAGGTACAAAGTAAAAATTGTGTTTCCTGGTAATATTGTACCTAAATTTCACTCCATAGTTTTGCACATGATATTATCCTCCCGTTATTTTCTTGAAATAATGGAATGAGTCTTGGTTAGGAAACAAATAACTGATGCAGGCTTGGAGTATAGGCAAAATGGAGAATAAGACAAGAAGTCAAGTCCAAAGACTTTAAGGAACAGATTTATAAAGTACTACTGTACAGAACAGGGCTTTTCAACTTCATGCAAACTCCTGTGTGAAAGGAAAAAGGAAAAAAGAGTACATGTTGCCTAATTTTCAGAGCCAAATTTTAATATAAAATCCACTTAGTTCCACAGCACTAAGAATCAGGGACATCTGTGGAATCATTAAAATGGCAGAGGTAATCAAAGCCCCACCACTTTCTATAACGTTTGCATATTTAAAAGGGAAGGTTTCAGTTGCTGTTATATCCATCATGATTTTTTAAAAATTATTCATTAGTTCACTCACTTACTCATTTAATATCATAGCAATTTTATTACATTGTTCATGTTCTTGATTCCTGCTGCACTTGTCCTTGGTAGCAACTGCTCTTAAACTGCACAGTCTCTTTCTGCCACACTGGATACTGTTATCCTCATGAAAATGGCTCCTGTTCCATGCTCCTTAATACATCTAAAATCCTTCTAAATGATTACTGTGCCTGGCTTGCCTTTTCCTGATCAGATAAGTCACCTAGATAAGTAAAGATTAAAAATACCACTCTAAATTTATATAAAATAACTTAAAGCCTTAGTACATAACCCTTCATTTCTTTTGGCCCAGGCAACAATTAACATTTGCTGCATTTTCTTTGAAAAACTTGTTTCTTTTGTTCTAAATGAAAGCCTTTGTTACTCATCCATCTGGACCAGGTTTCTGTAAAAATTATCCATACTAATATCACAGATTTTCAGATATGAATCTGAAAGTCCGGGATGATTTTTAAAAAATTCACATTTATTTGTCATTCCCTAATGTGATGCAATCTTCTCTATTTATGATACCTTAAAAATATAAATGTACACATTTTCATAACTAGAGGATGACTTGTTAATAAATATTTTTCACTGGCGTTTGTGCTGTTAGGAAATTGGTTTTGGCAGAATATGCCGATTTAATTTTACTGGAATGCATAACATTTCCTAGTCTAGACCAGTCCAGAGTTCCTCATACAGTATATCAAGTTATTTGAGGCTATCAGTGCTGCTTCTTTGGGAAATCAAGTTTTGGCTTCTTTAGGAGACTGCTTTATGATGAGACAGAATCCAATTAGGTTCCATCTTGAGGTTTCTACTTTCCATCTGTTCATATTCTGAATCACTCTCCTGATGACACCAAACAGTCATGAACTACTTTTTTTCTCTTCTGCTGCAATGTAGGAGCTCTGAACAGAACAGCAGAAAAGAAAGTCAAGAGGAGTGCACATTTAACAGGTAGGCATCATAAACTCATATTGCTGACACATTCAATTCTCTTCCCCTGCTCCCCCACCTTATCCCCAGAGGGCTTTGTTCCCTTTGTGGGTTTGAAACCTTGCCCTTGGCTTGTCAGATTGTTAGCTTGGCCATCAGGTCAGCAACGCTCAAGAGGCAAAGACCTTTCAACATTGTACAGCATAAATATTGTCATTTTCCATTTTTAACATAATATAACTCACCAAGGAGCAATTCCAAACCCGGAGGAGTTTTCCTGGGAACAGGTTTGACAAAAGTGTGGGTTTTTTAATCTGCAACCAAAGATCCTCTGCATGTTCGCCAAGGAAAGTGAGAAGCTTCCACCTCAGAGGAGCAGGATGTTGCCTAATATTCTTATTTTGACCACACTTGGAATACTCCATCCAGTTCTGGTCACAATACAAAAACAAATTTGAGATTCTAGAAAGAGTGCAGAGAAGAGCAATAATGATAATTGGGGGACTGGAGATTAAACTAACGATGAATGGTTGTGGAAACTAGGCATGTCCAGTCTAACAAAGAGAAGGACTGAGGTGACATGAAACAGTATTCCAGTATTTGAGAGGCTGCTACAAAAAGAGGGGTCAACCTGTTTTCCAAAGTACCAGAAGGCAACACAAGAAGCAATGGATGGAAACTAATCAAGAAGAGAAGCAACCTAGGAGAAATTTCCTAACAATGAGAACAATTAACCAGTGGAATAGGTTGCCTTCAGAAGTTGTGGATGTTCCATCACTAGAGACTTTTAAGAAGAGATTGGACAACTTGAGCAGGGGGTTGGACTAGAAGACCTCTAATGTCCATGCCAATTCTGTTATTCTGTTATTCATTACTTGAGGGGCTCTTATAGAGAACGGGGGTGCAATGACTCAGTGATTAAAGACTCTGAGCTTGTCAGTTGGAAAGCTGACAGATTCAAGATCTCAGCTTCCATACAATAGGGTGAGCTCCTGTTACTTGCCCCAATTCCTACCCACCTAGCAGTTTGAAAACATGCAGATGCAAGTAGATTAATAGATACCACTTCAGTGGGAAGATAACAGCATTCCATGTGCCTTTGGTATATAGCCTTGCTGGCCACATGACCACAGAAAATGTCTTCAGACAATACTGGCTCTCTCAGCCAAGAAATGGATATGAGCACTGTACCAAGGGGTGGGTTTTATTTACCTCCGCTACTGACTTGCAATGGGAGCACTCATGAGTGTGTGCTTCTGTGCATCCGTGATGACATCTGGGCGGGTTGGCAGAGCCTCCCGCCATATTTACTACCTGTTCTAAGAACCGGACATAACCGGTAGGAACCCACTACTGACTGTACCCCAGAATTGGGTACAACTGACAAGGAAACCTTTACCTTTACTTAGAGAACATATTCTATTTTCTATTCTCCAAACACCTGAGGGCAGGACAAGAGGGATCCAACCAGAATTAAGGATAAATTTCCTGACAGTGAGAACAATTAATCACTGGAATGGCTTGCTTCCAGAACTTATGGGTGGTTCATCACTAGAGGTTTTTAAAAAGAGATTGGACAGTCTCATTTGTCCAGAATAGTGTAGGGTCTCCTGGTCGAGCAGGAGGTTGGACTAAAAGACCTCCAGGGTCCCTTTCAACTCTATTATTCTGTATTCTATTCTTCCTATTGCAGATAGCATTTGACAAGGGGTAGTACTAGTTTATAAATAGGATGACCCATGCCAATCAATAGAAGAACAAGCTATTTTTGTTGCCTTTTAACATTCCACATCCTTTTTAAAAAGCTTGCAAAAGCTTGCAACTGACTCTGAGCTTGTCAGTTGGAAAGCTGACAGATTCAAGATCTCAGCTTCCATACAATAGGGCGAGCTCCTGTTACTTGTCCCAATTGTCCTAGAAGGAAAGGACAAGGTTTAACTGTGGTGCAGTGATTAGAGTGCAGTACTGCAGGCTATTTCTGCTGATTGCCGGCTGCCTGCAATTTGGCAGTTCAAATCTCACTAGGCTCAAGGTTGACTCAGCCTTCCATCCTTCTGAGGTGGGTAAAATGAGGACCCAGATTGTTGGGGACAATATGGTGATTCTGTAAACCACTTAGAGAGGTCTTTAAAAAGCACTGTGAAGAAGTATATAAGTGCTAAGTGCTATCAACACTATATGGACACTTTACTCCCATTGCAGAAGTGATTAGCAATTTGAGTGTTAACACCATATTTTCCTCCCCATCCTGTTCCCATCCCACAAATGGCCTGTACATGAATCTTTATAGTCAGCTGAATGTTGCAATAAGTGGCCTACTCCTCATGAAGATTCTACCAAATATGGGTAAGCAAAAGAATTCCTTTCTGAATACTGTCTAAATGCAGGGATGTCAAACTGGCAGCCCGTGGGCCAGATGCATCACACACAGGCCACACACATCCACAAATGGGGAAAATGTCATGAAATGTCAAATGATGGCAACGTGATGGGGCAAGTTTGACACCCATGGTCTAAGGAATCATGGCATGGCAATGCAGTGGATTGCTATTTGGAGCATTTCAACAGAGACCAAAACTAGTGCAATTTGTTGTGGATGCTGTGAGATGCAGGTAATACGCTTATAGCAAGAGTTAAGCATAATAACCAGGAATGAGTTTTGAAACATCTGAAACAAGAAACAAAGCAGCCAGGAGAAGGATCCACTTGGGAGTGACTGTGAAATTCCAGCCAGTTGGCTGGAATTGCAAGATTCATTTGACCTGAAGAAAGGAAGAAATGTGCAAATGTTTTGGCACCTAGGCTGATAGGGGAATGGGGTCCCAGAGCAAATGCTACTGATTGCATGAAATCACTCCCATTTTCATCATGATATTTCATGTTTCTCTAGGCAAAGCAATTCAGCAATCTCATCCTCTGGAGTGGGAGACTACCCATGGACATGCCTTCCTCTCTGGGGTCCAGTACAAGAACAGGGGTCTAGTGATTGATGAAACTGGGCTCTACTTTATTTACTCCAAAGTATTCTTCCGAGGCCAGACCTGCACTTCCCAGCCACTTGACCACATGGTTTTCAAGAGAAACCCATCTTATCCTGACAACCAAGTCCTGATGGAGAACAGAAAGATGAACTATTGTGTGACAATGCACATGTGGGGCAAAAGTAGCTATTTGGGGGCCTTATTCAATCTTTCCAGACAGGACAGTGTGTATGTGAGTGTCTCTGAGCCAGCACTGGTAAATTCTGAAGAGTCAAAAACCTTTTTTGGCTTATATATGCTTTAAAAAAACAGTTAGTAGCAACTAACTATTCCTAGGGGTCTTCTTGCTATTCATAGGGGTCTTCTGAGCAGCATGTGGAACAGCTGAACTAGAACTACTAAGGACTTTCAATTTGCATGGATTTAAAGAAAATATTATTTTTTTTTTCTCCTGCTGGATTGCTTCAAGGCCGTATACTATCCAAGACTGACATAGGAAGTTTTGCATGGATTGTGGAGCTAAGTTATAAAATGAAATATTTTTTTTTGTCATTTGCACCCTGAATCAGTTACAATTCAGAAACTATTCTTTTCTGAGGTTTTTTTTGTGCTGCTTACTTTCTGATACATATTTTTTGATGTGAAAATATATTGTATTTAATTTCTTGAAGGGAAAGAGAGATTTTTTGACTTCCAGATTCTTTGAGGACTCACAATCCCATTACTAAATATAACTTTAAAAGTTATAATTATATTCTCAATATTTGTGTCAGTTTTTAATCCTCCCTCTTCCCTACCTCTGGCAGGCATTAACCTGGTGCTTTAAAAGATTCTGTGCATAAGGTTTGCAATAGGCAACTAATGGTAGTTTAAAAGAGCAAGACCTTTTAAATCATCCTGCTTTCAGCCTACCTCCTTGGTGGAGCAGCCATTCTACCAAGCTCCTGTGCACTATATTTTCTTCCCACAGCTCTCTCAATTAGGGCTACAAGCCTAGAACAGCAACATTTCAGGTGACCATGAAGTAATAGGAAAAAGCTAAGATTATTTTTTTGTATCTCCTTGCAGCCATGTGGTGGTTACCATAATTAGATGCTTGCAGTCCAGATCTGGTGGCCTTACCTTCAAAGGCTATTCAGACATATCTTTGTCTTTGCTTCTATTCCACCAAGGAGAATTAAACAGGCAATTGCTTGTGTATATAGGAACATAGGTCCAGAAAATAGAGAAGCATTAGCTCCCTCTTAAAAACCACTAACAAGCATAACATAGAATATAAGAGGAATTGCTTTACAATTCAGTAGCAAGGAACATTGAACATACATTGAGTTCCCATACATCTGTACATGTGAATTCCCATGTATTTAAGTATATATAAATTTGTTTTAATTAATAAGGGATTAATAGTTCTGCAAAGACTTTGGTATGTAAATATTATTGGTTTGCTTGGATTTCAATAGTCTAACAGCTGCAGGTGAAGGATTAAACATTCTCTTTTATTCAGATAATGCCAATTTCATATCACAAACACTGCCCAACTTTTGACCAGGTGCATTTTGAAATGGGAAAGGGGCAATAAAGCATTGGTTCTTGAATGACTAAACATGAAATATGTCCATTTGTCCATTTCTGGGATGTGGATTTCTTTGAAGGGCAGCATGAGGGCCAGTTTGAGGCCATGGCTTGACATTGGTTTCCACTGCTCTAGTTTTCAGGGCAGAAAACCTGAGCTTCATTTATCAATAAAAGCAGGCTCCACTTGCAAAATTCTTCTCTCAAAAAGTCTTCTCTTGCAAAATTGTCATTCATTTTTTAAATGCAGCCAGGTTCTGATCTACTGTTTACTGTATATAGCAATAGCACTTGGACTTATATACTGCTTCACAGTGCTTTTACAGCCTCCTCTAAGCAGTTACAGAGTCAGCATAATGTCCCGAACAATCTGGGTCCTCATTTTACCAACCTCAGAAGAATGGAAGGCTGAGTCAACTTTAAGCCTGGTGAGATTCGAACTGCCAAATTGCAGGCAGCTGGCAGGCAGCAGAAACAGCCTGCAGTACTGCATTCTAACCACTGTGCCACTGTAGCTCTTGCCATATAGATAGCTTAATATAGATTAAGCTATATAGCATGATGGCCAACCTGTGGCACCTGTGGCACGCAGATCTCTCTCTGCAGGCACGCAAGCTGTCGCTCCAGCTCAGCTCCACCATGCATGTGCACATGCCTCCCGCCGGCCAGCTGATTTTCAGGTTTCGGCCGTGCATGCGCGGGGACGGGGTGCATGTGGGAGACATGCGTGCATGCAGGGTGGCACAGTGGGAAAGCATGCACGGGGATGGCACGTGCGGGGGGTTGCACATGCTTTGCATTATGGGTTATAAGTGCAGGGAGGCCTACTAGGCCCAAAATGGGGTGTGTGGGGATGCGATGTGACCCGTTTTTGCTCTCAGAAGGCTGCAGGGAGGCCTACTAGGCCCAAAACAGAGTGTGGGTGGTCACATGCACATGCGTGGGAGAGTGCATGGGGAGTCACACATGCGCAGGGGATGGGGCCCGTGGGGGAATGTTGCGTGCACATTGCAACAAAAAGGTTAGCCATCACTGCTATATAGCAAAAGGAAACCCAGCTTAACCAGTTTTCTCATAAAAGCCATAGTTAGATTCCCTCCTTTACTCTAAGCTGGTTTTAAAGAACATCTAATGTCTGACCTGCTGATTTTGATAATATGTGCATTAGTATTAGCTAGAAACATTGCTGAAACTGGGGTAAATCCCTCTCAGATTGAACAGTTCTAAATTATTGTTTGATGTGGCATCTTTTGATGTGGCAAATTGACATAATGCAAATTTTAAAACTAAGAATTAGCCCACAAAAGGATCCCCTGTTATCAAAGCTAGCTAAAACGACACACTTGGAGAAGACTAGAAAGAGTACTTTCAACTTGCATCACGTGAAATTAAGTGTATCCAGTCTGTATGTGTACTCTTTTCCATTTCTGGACACTGTCTATGCACACGGGTCATATGTTTAATGATCTTTTTGCTTGTGTTTTTAAAGTAGTCACTTTTCCTGCAGTTGGAATGTGAGCAGTGGAAAAACGAGTTGGCAAGAACTCACTTCCTAAAATAGCATTACTTTAATTTCCAGAAAAAAACAAATACATATCACTTCATAAAGAATCAAGAACTTTTGTAAATTTTTAAAATCTCTGAACTTTTTTTAAAAAATCTTTTTAATTTTTTTAATTTTAAAATTCTTTTTTCAGTTTTTAAACTTTTTTTCAACTTTCAACTTTCTGTTTTCAATTTTAGATTTTTTTTTCCAATTTTTAAATCTTTTTCATTTTTCAAATTCTAATACTAATAAAATCCTTGATTATATAACCAGAGACATAGAATCAAAATCATGTGAAGTATTAGTAGCACTTTATAAAACCTTACTAAGACCACAGCTGGAATACTGCATTCAGTTTTGGTCACCACATTACAAAAAAGATGTTGAGGTAGAGAAGAGCAACTAAGATGATTAAAGGCTGAAGACTAAAATAGATGAAGAACAGTTACAGGACTTGGGTATGGCTAGTCTAGAGAAAAGAAGGAGTGACATGATAGCAGGATTCCAGTATTTGAGGGATTGCCATAAAGAAGAGGGGGATCAACTTATTTTCCAAAGCACCAGTGGGCAGGAGAAGAAACAATGGCTGGAAACTAATCAAGTAGATAAGCAACCTGGAATTAAGGAGAAACTTCCTAACAGTGAGAACAATTAACCAGTGGAACAGCTTGCCTTCAGAAGCTGTGGATATTTCATCAGTGGAGGTTTTTAAGAAGAGAGTGGACAGCCACTTGTTTGAAATTTTATAGGGCAGTGATGGCGAACCTTTTGGAGACTGAGTGCCTAAACCGCAACCCAAAACCCACTTATTTATTTATTTAAGTGCCAATATGGCAATTTAACCTGAATAATGAGGTTTTACTACCCAAAATAATGATAAACAATGCAGAGTTCAGCTAATTGTTCTAAGAAAAATGTGATAATGCACTTTTATGCCCCTTCATTTTTTTCTGCTTTTAAAACATTACGTTTAGCAACAATAAAAGATAAAAACTTTTATAATATCATTTCTGTTTCCCTCCCTCTCTCTATCTCTTTCTCTCTGTGTGTTTCCCTTCCCCCCTCTCTGTTTCTCCCTCTCTCTCTTTCCCTCTCTACCTGCCTCCCTCTGTTTCTCTCCCCCCCATGAGGTGGGGGGGGGAGGAACCCCTGAACTGGTGCTGGGTGGTGGGAATGATGTCCAAAGGCAGCTGAGCCCAGGAGCAGCATGCCCACGCTCAGTTAGGGGAGGCGGAGCATCCCAACACAGGCAGCTCTGCAGGAAAAGAAACTGGGTGGTTTTTTTGCCAAGGTGAGCTGATGCAGGGTCACATTGTGGTTCTGCATCATAATGGGCTTCAGGAGGAGGAGACCCAATATCCCCTAATGTGAACCGTAAGAGTGAATAAGTTCACTCAATCGATTCCAACTTCACAAGATCTTTTTCTTTCGTGAGAAGTTGGAATTGATTGAATGAAATGTGATGGAGAAATGCGATTGGAGCTGGGCTGGGGTGACTGCACATGTGCCCACAGAGAGGGCGCTGTGTGCCATGTCTGCCACATGTCTGATAGGAGGGAGAGCCTGGGCCAACTTTGGAGCCTTTAGAAAGCTCTGATAAAGAAACAGCATCAGATACAGATGCAGAGACAGGGCTTTGTGTTCTCCCCCAGATGGAGAGGCAGCTGTCTTTGGGGCCTAAGCTGAGTGAGGATGAGGAATGAGGATGAGGAACAGATGGGCCCCATTCCAGATGCATGTATGTGCAGAGAGGAAAAGAGGAGAGCAAAGGAAAGCAGTAAGCCGGCTCTCAGGAGCCTTGGTAGCGCAGCGGTCTAAACACCCTGTTATTAACACCAGATGCCTGCAATTAGTGTAGGTTCGAATCTCA
>JANHFK010000896.1:102109-113219 GCA_036250565.1 Sibynophis collaris
GGGTGTTTTACCCACACAGTGTTTGTCTCCAGTAGGTAAGTCATCTGTGTACCAAGTTTGGTTGAAATTGCTTGAGGCATTCCAGAGTTATTCCGGAACACACACAAACATACACACACAAACAAACACACACACCAAGGAGTGTTAGGGGTGTTTTACCCACACAGTGTTTGTCTCCAGTAGATAAGTCATATGTGTACCAAGTTTGGTTGAAATTGCTTGAGGCGTTCCAGAGTTATTCCGGAACACACACACACACACCGAGGGGTGTCTTACCCCCATAGTATTTTTTTCCAAAGAGTAAGTCATCTGTGTATCAGGTTTGGTTGAAATTGCTCAAGGCATTCCAGAGTTATGCTTGGACACACATTCAGACTCATACACACACACACCGAGGGGTGTTAGGGGTGTCTTACCCCCACAGTGTTTGTCTCCATAGGGTAAGACATCTGTGTACCAAGTTTGGTTGAAATTGCTTGAGGGGTTCCAGAGTTATGTTGAAAGACACCCACCCACACATCCACAATATATTGAAGGTTGGCTGAACTTTAGGTTTAACTTAATACTGTGTGTTTTAGCCTATATTCAAGTTAGCCATGTATCACATCTCAAATGTGTTGTATGATGCTGTGATTTTGCTTACAAATTCAACTCTGAAAAAAATGAAATGTGCTAGAATATGCAGAAACTGAGTTTAAAATTTGTGGTCTTTGACCATAATTAATATTTGATGATGATAAGTTTAAAATTAAAAGTAGTTACATAAATTTTAAAAATTATATATAAATCATGACTAGCTGAGGATTAAATGTGGGACTCACAGTGCCAACCAGTGCCTTGCCCTGGGCAAAGTCTACAAACTGCATGGCAATATCTCTTCCACAGCGGCTCTGAGCTTCTCTGGTACTGGCACCCAGGTGGGGACAGCTGATTACATTGGGGTGGTTAATCAAGGCTTTATCCTTGGGTGGCTCCTAAAAAGGAGAAAAATTGTCTAGTTATGGATGGCTAAGTCAAGGCTTAGTTGAGTTAGGAAAAAAATTGTTATCCTTAATAATGCAGACACTGTAAGACTTCAACTAGTTTTGCAGTGAAACAATAAGGAGCAGCATTTACAGTTATTTAGCTCTAGAACATTAGTAGGCAACTATGTATTTTTCATCCTGAAGTGCACACTTTCCCCTAAAAGCAAAAGATGTCACAAAGCCTCACCTCTGTGAAAACATCTAAGGCTGCTCCTCCACAGCGGCCAGACTGGAGAGCCCGCAAAAGGGCACCTTCATCCACAATACCTCCTCGGGCACAGTTGATCACCTGGACCCCATGGCGGCATTGACCAAATGTAATGTCATTGAGAAGCCCTAGAAAAAAAAGCAGCAGCAAAAGCAGAGAACTTGAAGTAAAAGCCCAATGTATTCTTCTTGTATTTATCCATTAGAAATTTTCAACACAATTATATCACATGCCAAGTGAACTGACTGCCTTTCCATTTATGTAAAAGCTTAAATACCATCTTTTCCTGTAGGAAAATTCAAAGCTGTGAACAAAGCAATAAACCAGTTTAGAAAGAATTATTCAAGCAAGTTACCATAGTAAAACAGGTGTTTCTTTCATGGTTTCCACAATTACAGCTGCAGAATTTTAATACAAAGACACATAACTGCTCCTCCCCCATTATCCAGAATTCTTCCCTGACAAGTCAGTAGTAATCCTTGTCTGCACCATTAGGGTTTTCTAACATACATCCATATTCTGACTTCTCCATTCCTTATCCCTAAAGGATTCCTTTTCCTCATTCAAGATACCTGCTTACCACATAAAACTTCTCATGGTCAATCATTCCAATTTTCCTCCCTTACTGTCAGCCCACTAGTTAGAACAGATCAGGAAATCTACTCCAGATAGGCTAAAACTACTTTTATTGGGATTGGTTATATTAACGGAATCATGCAAGTCTAGTCTAATCCTTCTCCTCCTATTTCAATGAATTATGGGGGTGTCTGCTTCAGCCACTTCCTTATTTTATTTTAAAATGCTTCAGCTCCTTTTTCTTTGGCAATGAATCCTGCATATCTCTGTCAAAATTTCTTCCTTACTCCCTATACTGACTCCTTTCTCACTCAGCTTTATTTGCATAAATTGTGGGATTATGTATCTGTTCCATTTGCTAATAATAAGCAGCAAACATGAGCATGCATACACAAGGATCCCCCCAACATAACAAGAGGCCTCAAAACTGGCACTTAACTGTGGTGGAAGGCAAGAGTGGGGTGTGCACAGTGATGAAGTCACACAGTGGCCAGATCTGTTCCAATGACAACTGTTCAACACCAAATGTAGCCGACTCCTCAAATGTGATTATGGGGTCATAGCCTATGGTCTACACAGATAGAGAAAAGAAAAGTTGTCTGAATGGCTGAGATTTCCATCTACCACCACTAGAAAATAGGAGCACTGGCTATCCACATCATTTTTGAGAAGAGGAGGTCCAAGGCAGCTGTGGGGGAAATCACTCTTACCTTCATGCCAAAGGACTGCATCCGAATGGCTACCTCTCGTCCAATCCTGCCAAGGCCTAGAATGCCTAAGGTCTTCCCTTGAAGTTCCATCCCCATAAACTGCAGCAGAAAGATGCATTAGTTTGAACCAATTCCTAATCTCTCCATAAATATATGACTGTCCTATCTGACATTCCCACAGAATCAGCTTACCTTTTTACGGTCCCATTTTCCATCTTTCATTGAGGCTGCAGCTTGTGGAATTTGCCTGAAATAACAATTTCTGTTACAAACACTCTAATTAAAAAAATAATAATCCCCAGGCTTTTAATCAGGGTGGCACTGTTGTTTCTTATTATTCTGTTTTTATTTGATGAGTTCTGAATTGCTGAATTTTGATTTCAAAATTGTTTGATTACTACCAATTATATTTCTACCATGCACTTCAATATTAAGACTTACTTTACTTAAATTGATATCCCATGTTTAGGAATACAAAATACAAACATAAGTCAGTTTAATTAAATAACTACAAGTAGCACAGTACCCTCTCAACTCCTTATGATTTTTAACTCTTTTCTCTCTTTATTTAATTTCTTGTGAGACACAGACGTTCAAGGTAGCCTGTACTCTGCTAGAATGTTCCATTCTTTCCCAGAAATATTACTTACCTGGCCAGACTCATGATCATACCACATGTTAGTTCTGCTGCACTGAGACTATTGCCAGTGGGAGTACTATGGGGCAAAGCAATAAGAAATACATATAGAATTAACAGTTCCTAGTCACTTGGGAGAGCAATCAAAGTAGGTTTCTATGCACTCATTTCATACACATTGTTTTCCCAGAGCTAAAGTAACATTCCAAATAGACACTACAGACTGTTGAGTGAAAAGGACACAAATGTTTAGGAAGTTCTAAAAGATAGTGTCCCATAATTGAAATTGTGCTTTCAATTCTTTGTAGCTGAGAAGAAAATCATGTGAAGAAAAGGAAGACCTTTCATGCCATGTCTCAAAACTTCAAAAAGTATCCACCGCAATTAATCTGATCTCTCAAACTAAACACCACAAATAAATCCCTTAATTTCTATGCAGGCAAAATATCCCTTAGTCCTTACACTTTTGAGGTACCATAGAAGTTTTTTTTTCATTACTTACATTGCCCAAATAATCACTTAGGGATTACACTTTAAAATGTAATGTTAGACTATAGTTTAGAGCTGTAGGAATCAATTTAAGAAAATCTAGAGTTTGCAGACTCCAGCTCACCTGTGATAATGAGATTGGAATCATGGTTAATGTCTAACATTCTGTCACATTAAAAACTAATTTGGTAATAAATCTTGGAAGACTGCATGCAATCCTACTACCATAGCTAGTTCCAGTCTGAATTAAATGATTAAAATCCATCTGTGAAGTTTCAGAAGTATTTTCAGTAATCAAAGTGTATTTAAATGAACTATGAAAAAATAAGCAAAAAATGAAGAATCGACACAGCACATCAGTGACTTGTAGGTGTAGGCAAAAACACACCATATAAACTTAAAAGCAACCTGAAATATTTTCAAAGGCAGAAACAAAAAGATTTTCTCCTCCAGAGTTAATAGGAATTGCTATCCTTAAGGAATTGTAGCTTTGGCAATAAGGGGGAATGTTTTTTTTTAATTCTACTTTTTTGTTTCTTCCTTCAAGTTGAGCTGCATGGATTGTGTTGAATACAGGTAGTCCTCAACTTATGGCCACAATTCAGTACAAAATTTCTATTAAGTGAAACATTTGTAAAGTGAATCTTGTCCTATTTAATAATCATAATATTTAATAATCTTTCTTGCCCTAGATTTAGCATCTATGAATTATTGCAGTTAACAAGATAGTAATTTGGTTGTTAAGTGAATTTGGCTTCCCCATTGACTTTGCTTATCAGAAAGTTTCAAAAGGTAGTCACATGACCTTGGGACACAGCAACGGTCATAAGTATGAACCAGTTGCCATGCATCTGAATTTTGGTCCCAACTGAAAAATGGTCATAAGCCACTTTTTTAGTCTCATTGTAACTGAACACTAAATGAACTGTTGTTAAGTCGAGGACTATCTGTAGTCCCTAGGATGAGTAGGAAGACAATGTTTATCCAATTTCTTTTTTCCTGAGCAAATGCAGTGATGAATGTAAGAGGAAAATGATTCTCTTCCTATGAAGGAATAAAAGAAAAAAACAAGATGCTAAAGATCTTAAGAGATTTATGCTCAGTTTGGCAGATAAGGAAAGACCTCAGAAGATATAAAGTTATGCTGAGCAGTCACTTCTCCAACAAGGGCCACCCACAAACTCAGAGCTGAGAAAGGGAGATAGTAGCTACAGAACCTTAGTACCATATGTGCTCATCTTTAAAAGGAAAGACATATCTTAAAACTCAGGCAATTAAAATTGATTTCACTGAGTGATAGCAAATGTCTTTCAGAAAAATGTCTTTCAGAAAAACGCTGATTCATTGCTCCTGAACCTTTGCTCCACTTTATGAACAAATCCAGGAATTGAAGATCAAACCGCCTACTTTGGAATTAGGTGCCTGGTGACCTCTGCATTCTCTTCCATGTAAAAGCAGGGAATGCCTTTGCTCTCTGGTAACCTCTTGCTGACTTACTTCATTACTAGGATTCCTTTTCTTGTAGCGGCCTCCACATCTACATTGTCAACCCCAGTTCCGGCTCTCCCAATGATCTGCAACTTTTCTGCTGCATTGATGATCTCTGCAGTCACTTTGGTTGCCGAGCGTACAATAAGCCCATCAACATTCTGAAGAAATCAAAATCCAATCAGCAATTGGATGAGAAAGAAACACAAAGCTGCCCAGAGAACTATAATCAAGGCTTAGAAATGTGCCCTCTATTCCTGTTCCTAAACCAGCCAAGTATCGGGAAACTATAAGGAGGGCTGAAAACTGCATCAGTTATAGATAGGATCCCAAATAAAGCTGTGGACACACCAATTCATAGATCACCTCTATATTTCTTACTTTCCCACAGAAACATTGCAGAAAAGAAGTAATCTTAAACAAAGAACCTGAGAAGGGCTAAATACCTAACCCACCTCCTCCATCCCTAGCTCTATTCCTCTTGTAAGAGAACAGGGGTGCAAACTCAAGGCCCACAGGTTGCATATGGCCCTAGAAGTGGTTGGATCTGGCCCACACAGCAGTACTGGAAATTGTAAGAGGCTGGCCCATTTCACTTCAACCCAGCTCCATGCTATCCTGGCATGTGGCATGCTTGGAGGCAATAGGCGCATGCATGCACAGGCCCAGCCCAACCCATCCTGGCATGCATGTGTATGCACAGGAGGTAGTGGGCCAGCATTGCCTTGTCCATTGCTCGCCCCTCTGCCGCCCCCACCTCCTCCTCTTCCTCACAGATCAGGGAGACACCACAGCCACCACCTGCTCCCCCCTGGAGGTGGCCCAATGGCCACCTCTCCTCACTGCCCCCACCGTGCCATCGTGCTCACCTCTCTGGCCACTGCCCCATGACTGTCGTGCTCCCCAGCCTGCTCTGTGGCCAGCAGCGGCAGCATCCCCCTGCTTGGAGAGAGGGTGAGGGGGGGCGCTGCAGCAGCCCTGAGGTGGGGGAGCACGAGGTGGAGGGCTGGTGTGGTGTGGGTGGTAAAAAGGAGGCAGCCGCTGAAGTTTTCTTTTCTCTCAATAAAAGTTCTTTTGAAAATGGATTCAAGAGTTTTGCTTTCTTGAGGGGGCTGACTGGGGCAGGTCTGACACATTCTTCCAAAATCAATTCTCTATTCCCGTGTTCATTTCATTGAACGCAAAAGGGGGAAAGGTAGAAATTCTATATATGTGCATTGCCTTTGCATGAAAAAAACCCCTAACATATAAGTATATGGTGATGTATTACAAAGAAAAAATATTACTCACATGAAATATAGGCCCTGCACTTATCACTTTATCCCCAGGATCCTCCCTGGTTCCACACACTGCCCCCCAGCTGATTTTTCTGGATAAGGTTCAAACATGAGTCACAAACTGCAGCAACCAAGAGTTCCCTTTTTAAAGAATCTATTTGTAAAAACACATACTGTATAGCCCACCTTCCTTTTTTATGCTCTCAGACCAGAAAGATATTGTGTACTGTACAAAGTTTAACATAATTTCCCTGTTATAAATGGGTTTTTTCTGGCTGTTATTATTGATCACTGGGAAGCTATCAGTTTAACCCTGCATAGAACTTATCAGGCTGCAGATCTTTTTACTCCCTTATGTCCAATAAGCAAAGCATGAGGAACATTAAATCAATTATCTACTTTTAACTTTCGCTGATTGTCAGATAGGTGCAGGCAGTTCCATAAGCTTACTATGTAGCCAAGCACATTTTAACTCTCCCCCCCACACTTCCTTCAAACAGAGGGGGTGGAAACAAGAACAGAATTTTTTCAACAGAATCCCACCAACTTCCTCTTTGTAATTGGCAAAATGTTCTTGGGATTGGGAACAGTCATTGGGAACAACCCAATTTCAACAGTTGTTCTCAGGACTAGAGCCAAGGATAAATTGGGCCAGTTCCCAACCAGCTACAATCTTACATGATTGGAACAAAGGAACGAGGAGGGGTTATGCAAATCACAGCGGACTCGGGTTACCACTGGCTCTGTGACTCCCAGTGAAGTTAAAAGAAAAACGGTTCTCCAAAAAACGAGTCAATCGGGTGACATTGAATCTAGTCGCCTAATTCAGATTCATTCTTCAATTTTCCCATCATCCCCAAAGTAAAACAGCTTTTAAAGAAAAACTGGAAGGTTTAGACTTGGACCATTAGCACGTTTGATTTACAAATTCAGCAATCTTTATTCGAGCAAACTATTCTGGAATCTCTTATTTTCTCTGCTACCAAGCCAGAGGAACAGTTGCACTCCGCTTTCTATCCTGCAATACTTGTATTATTTTTGCATTCGATTTATTGTAATCGCCCGCTTCAGCGGACTCTTGGCGCCTTACAAAATACAACAGATTAAGATAAGTAAAATCTAAAAAACTATTTTAAAAAAGCACGGGGCCCCGTTGAGCTAGGAACTCTCGAGCTTGAACAAATCTACCTCGCATTGATTGCTAACCCTTATGCTTCCACTATTGGATCACGAGTCTCTAGACGGATGGAAAGACTAAAATAGCGAAGCGCTCCCTATCCCCAATCCCGTTCCTTTTAAACGAAATGAGGCAAATATTCTAAGTTTAGTCCCGGCATTCTTTACAATATATATACGAATTTACGAAGACAGCTGGAAGTGGAGGGAGGGAGTGGGACACACTCATCCTCCGACTCTATCTTGCCTAGCTTAACGTTTTTGTTTCGCCCCCCTGACTGCTAGAGCGGTGAAGCGATAACCTCAGGTTGTTTTGGTTTTACCTTGATCTCGGCCTGCAACTGTTCTTTGGCGAGATTAGATTTCTCTAGGACTTGGATTCCGGCCGCCTCCAGGATCTGCTTGCAGCAGGGGTCCAGGCTATCACTGATCAACACTTTAGTCAGGATGGGCACTCCTGCAGCTGCCCCCGGGGCCATCCTAGCTTCGCGGTAGGGCTGTAGCTACTCCTTTCCTAAACTCTTGAAGGCGAAAAGAGGGAGAGAGCTGCTTTGCAGCGCGTGATAAAGACTCGCTCGCCCTTCGTTCGATTGGAGCGCAGTGTCAAGGTCCCACCTCCTCCCCCTTTTCCTCACCAACCATAACCTCCGCCCCTCCGTGGAATTTTCCCTGCACCAGCACAAATACCTTGGCTTCATTCTGCCACTGTTGACGAAAGCAAAGCGGGCCCCAAGTCAGTTCCCCTCGCTTCTCTCTCGCCACTTTTTAGTTTGCCCCTTCCTTGTCTTGACCTGACCTAGGTGCATTGCGGAGACACTCCGGTTGCCCCAAGGCGTGGTTGGAGAGGAAAAGGATGCAGCTGAAAAAAGGACAGAAGGCTGACTCTGGGCCCGTGCTTAGCGCTCATTTTCGGGTGTAAGGCATGCTGCACCACACAAACAAGACTTGGCATTCATCCGAAGGGAACAACACATGACTACGTTACATCAGCAAAAATCAGTAACTACCACGTCAGCAAAAATACGCCGATGCTTTTTGCTGCCTGGAAGTCGGTTCAAACCATTCAAGCCTCTACACCCTACAGGTGTGATCTTTGCTAGTGCCTCTGAAATTGTACAAAGGTTGTGGCTGTACGAGTTTCTCTCCGGCAGATGTATGCTTCAACTGGTGATATCAAAATGCAAAAGTGATCATGAACGTTGCCAAAGTTATTGGCCTCAAATATAAATGCAGACATCAATAATCACAAATAAGTATTATTGTGAGTAGAAAGCCTACTCATTTATTTTTTATTTATTTTATTTGTCAAGTACATATTAGATTTTATATATATATATATATAAGCATAGGCATGAATTGAGTACATAATATGAATACAATTGATGAGAACATTAGGACAGGGACGGTAGGCACGCTGGTGCTCTTATGCACGCCCCTTGATACAATCAGTATGTATACTGATATATCTATAGATACTGTATATATAGATCAGGGGTGGGTTCCACTTACCTTCGCTACCGGTTTGCAACGGGAGTGCGAGCATGCACTTGCTTGCTTTGCTCGTGCGCAGCGCTTCTGTGCATGCGCAAAGGGTCCTGATGATGTCCAGGTGGGTGGACGTCCAGAGCCTCCCGTCCCTGCTACTACCGGTTCGCAAGATCCGGAGCGAACCGGTAGGAACCCACCACTGATAAAGCTCTATCTAGAAGAGTGCTGCCTGTTACTACATTTGTCCAAAGGTTGTTTTCAGTTTCTGAGCAGTAAACAAATTTACCATCTAATTCTTTTGTTTCCTGCCCTGACAGCACTTGTGGTTGAAGGTTAAGATGATAATCCTATAGATACTTCTTCGATGATTTACTGTTTTATCATTTTACTGTTTTATGATTGAAATCACTGTGTAAATTGTCCACAGAAATGCAATTACTGTGGATTAAATATTTCTTAGTAACAGCAATAACAGTTGTGTTCTTCCTCTACTTAAGCTATGTTACAGAGCGGCGGACCAATTTTCAGAACTGAAAAAGATGCAATCAGACTCTCATAATTATACTTACATAGCCCTGTTGTCATCACTTTAATCCCTTTTTGGTGCTTTTTTGACTCACAAATGAGTCTTTGTTTCTTATCTCCCTTCATTGTGAATATTGTGCATTTATTCTTATTATTTTCAGTTCTTCACCAAACTTTAATCCATCAGAGAACTCCCTCTGGTTTCTCACCACTGCTTAGTTCACCCAAACATTTTCAATGAGGAACCTTTTTAAAAAGGTTTTTCTTCTTTATCAACTTGTCTGATTTTAAAAAAAGAAAAAAGAACCAGGAAATGCGGGCACTGTTTGGAAAAATGGATTTGGGAATAGGAAGAAAATATAGTTGTTTGGGCGCAATATCCCACTGAATTCAATTTGCAAATCCTTCTGGCAACTTATTCCCATAGGCTTTCATGGATCACAGCCGGATTCAGCAACAGCAGGAATAAAGTCATGCGAAAAGAAAAAGAAAATAAAGAAAATGTCGTCTTAAGGAGTGCATTCTTTGCAACTAGTGCAGTGTGATTCTGTGATTTAGGCAAGCAGGGTCAAACTTCAAGTTGCCGGAATATACTCTGTTGCCATTAAACCAAAAGTCCAACACGTTTTTTTTTAACGCTCTGCAACAGAAGCAAACAATTTAATTACAGACGAAGATAAAGAAATGTTTCTCCGCCCCGCCCTGAGACCTGCAAAACACAGCCTTGTCAGGGCAGCCTCTCCTTCTCCCGCCCATAGCAACCGCGCTTAGCAACACGCGCGTGGCTGGATTGGGCGGAGCTTTTCTGTCTCTTCGGTCCTTTGGAGCGTCGGGTCGGCTTTCTATGCAAGGCCGAGGCTGTATGGCCTAGTCCGAAAGGGATGCTAAAAGTAAAACTCCTTTTCGTAGGCCCCAGCGAGGTGAGTGTGCTCAAAGAAAAGAAAACCTCTCACGGTCTTGTCTCTTGACTCCTCGACCTTTTCTAAAAACGGACGGGAAAGGCTGCGAGACAAACCGGAGCCTACTAACTCCTCCGAAGATCGCCAGTGGGGAAGGATGGAGTTCTCTTGCCTTCATTTGCCTCGGTGGACTCCCAAAGGCATCGGGTTGCCTAAGGGTGAGAAACAGCATGCTGGAGAATTGGATACGAGCGTGGCATAATCCAGCAATGCCAACGGCCGTTAAAACAGTACTGTAGAACCTTCATGTTAAGAAACAGTCTATCTTAGTGAAGAAGAGATCCATTCCTTAGTATTCTGCTGCCTCTTTCTTCTCTGGTTTTCTAGATAGTCTGATCCAGCAGGTTTCTACTTATTACAGGTAGTCCTTTGACTTACAACCATTCCTTTAGTGACGGTTCAAAGTGACAATGGCACTAAGAAAAAGTGACTCACGACCGTTTTTCCACACTTATGATCGTTAGAATTATAGAAGAACAGAGTTGGAAGGGACCTTGGAGGTCTTCTAGTCCAACCCCCTGCCTAGGCAGGAAACTTTACACCACTTCAGAC
>JANHFK010000898.1:0-15839 GCA_036250565.1 Sibynophis collaris
AAAAAAAATCATATTAGTGATCTGCGGGATTTAAAATTACAAATTAGTGGTCCTCAGGATTTAAAATTATGAACTTGGTGGTCCCTGAGGTCCAAAAGGTTGGGGACCCCTGATCTATACAACAAGATATCTGGAAGGGAGTCAGACAGACACCTCCCTAATTCACTGGAGTATAAGAAGGAGGAGGAGAAGGAGGAGGGACAGTCCAATAAGACATCTTAGAAGTTCCCAGGGTTGAGAAATCTAGGATGTAGAAGGACTGCAGAGCTATCCAATGTTGAGCTGACTCCAATCCTCTGTCTCCCCTCATTAAGGCAGCGGTGTAATCTCTCCGGTTCTATCTGGCTTGGCACTGGCGGTAAGAGTCTCCGCCCACCCGCCAGGGCGTCATTACATCCCATTTTTTAAACATCTGCGCATGTGCAGAACGTTCTGCGCATGTGCAGAAGAGACACGGACGCATAGTGTGTGTGCGCTCCCGAGTGGGAGCACCCCCAAACCGGTAGCGAAGGTAAATAGATTTCACCCCTGCATTAAGGGATGCAGAAAATCCTCCGTCACATTTCTGCATGAGATGGAAAAGTAAAATGCAAAAGAAGTCTCGAAAAAAGGTCCAGACCGGACTTACCTACAGGGGCAGCAGGACTGTGCACAATAGTGTGGTTGTCTTCCTGCATTCCTGAGGCATCTGGCTCTTCTTGGCTCAGTTTTGGCCGATACTCCATGACCCGGCATGTATATCCGCACCGCTTACGGGCATCCACTGTGCTCCAGTATAATCTGGAACATCTGATGGGGATATGTTCAGAAGGAAGCAAAAGATCTCTGTACCTACTCGGTCTAAGCAGCAGGAAAGCACCTAGGAATCAGGCACCTTCCTGCTTAAGAGAAGAGGTGGGCAACCTGCAATCCCTAACAAGCCCATAAATACTATGGCTGAAATTTTGTAGCATTTTGTGCCATCAGGAGAGAAAGAAAATAATTTCAAAAGATCCTGCAAAATGATTAAATATGATAATTGAGCCTTAAGCTTGTTTTAAGTTCTAAGACAAGCTTAAAGTGCTTTTTAAAAAAACCCAGGATCTCCAACATGCCACAAAACTGGAAGAGGGCAGAATTTTTTTTAAAAAAAACAAATCTTGGTCCAATTCCATTAGGAAAAAAAAATATCCCATCAAATGCTACCAGAGGTGTTGTCCTTCCATGTCTAAAAGGACATTCACCTTTTTCCAACCTGGTACCCTCTAGAGGTGTATAGCAATAGCAATAGCAATAGCACTTAGACTTATATACTGTTTTATAGTGCTTTACAGCCCTCTCTAAACAGTTTACAGAGTCAACCTATTGCCCTCAGCAATCTGGCTCCTCATTTTACCCACCTCGGAAGGATGGAAGGCTGAGTCAACCTTGAGCCTGGTGAGATTCAAACTGCCAAATTGCAGGTAGCTAGCTGGCAGCAGAATTAGCTGCAGTACTGCATTCTAACCACTGTGCCACCATGGCTCTTGTGTTGGTGATGATGATGTTATCCATTCAGTGATGTCCAACTCTTAGTGATTCTGTGGGCCAGATCCTCTCAACATCTTCCAATCTTGCACTACTAGTTGTTCTATGCTCTGACTAGTCTCACCCTTGATGGTGTCCAGCCACTGTGTTCTTTGTCAGCTTGGTTTCCTTTTATCGCTAACTCTTCCCTGAATAATTGCTTTCTCTAGTGGATTCTCCTGCATGACATGGCCAAAAGAAGTGAGACTCAGTTGTGTAGTTTTGCCTTCTAGTGACATGTCTGGTGTTATACACTCCACTATACACTTGTTAGTCACTAAAATATGGGAATATGCTTTAATATCTATAATTTCTTATCTAAAAATAAATCTGATGTACAATTCAATCTTATTTGGAAACCATTTCTGAAATACAACTCTATACATTGAACTATGTCACATCCCAAATTTGGGTTCTGGAATTTGTATTTGAATTTGATATCTACACCTTACTTAATAGTATTCTTTCAATGTGGTAGTTATTACTTATAGCTTCTCTTTTTCCTTTTGTTGATTTCAATTGTGCTAACCAAATATACAGTACAATAAGGACATATTTTGACAAGAAATTGTATATAAAATGCCTTATGGTACTCTAAATTGTTAATGGTGTATAAGAATTATTTATATTGGTTCTTTTTTCATCGTTATCTTGTTTTCTGCATTCCTTAAATGTGTATTGCTGTTATCTTTTCCTTATTTTTTGAAATCGTAATCTTATTACATAAAATTTAAACTCTTAAACGTAAATAAAAACTTGTATCTAGAATGGTTTTCTAATCTGCTTGTCAGTTTTTTTCTTTTCTCTGGAATGGCATGTAATTGTTCTTCCAAAATCTTATTTTTGAGAAGTTCCTGTCAGAGACTGTAAGGAAGTTGGGAACAGAAGGAATGTTAGACAAAGATAACTAAGAGATAAGGGAGGGGCATGTTAGTGGCTTATGTCATAAAGGGCAGCTCATCTAAGCTGCAAAAAAAAAAATGGTGAAGATATTAACAATAGCAATAGCACTTAGACTTATATACTGCTTTATAGTACTTTACAGCCCTCTCTCAGCGGTTTAACAGAGTCAGCATATTGACCCCAACATGAGACCTCATTTTACCCACCTCGGAAGGATGGAAGGCTGAGACAACCTTGAGCCTGGTGGAATTGAACTGTCAAATTGCAGGCAGTCAACAGTCAGCAGAAGTGGCCTGCAGTACAGCACTCTAACCACTGCGCCACTAAAGCTCATATTCAATTTAGTCAATGATATTCAAATCATCTTAAAGAACTGATTAATACATTCCTATTACAAGATTCTCTATTTTGCACTTAATGCTGACATTAAAAACACTTTGTAGAAATCTATGCAAATTTTGCCTTCTTATTTGTGATTTGATGAGGGGCTCCACAGTTTCACCTTCCACATTTTTTTTGACTTGGCGATTTCTATCTATGGTTATTCCACCACTCAACTTGTCGTGACTTTTGTTGTGCACAACTATGTACCATTTCTAAAACAAATGCTACTTACTTTTTAAGATGAACTTCTTTTTTTAAAGATTCTTCTATTTTACATTTCTTATATCTCTGTTCTTATTAATTCAATCACTGAATTTGTTCTGGTTTATTTTGAACTTCCTGTATGTGTGTTTAAATATCATAATGCTGCTGTAAAATCTCCTTGTTTAAAAAGTGATTGTTAAAACATTACATTATCATCATTTTTGTTGCATTTATCATCACTACTATCATCATCATGTGATTTTAAGTAGGAGCGGGAAGAAAAGGAAAATTGAAGCACTTTCAATGAGAATGATTTGGTTTCCTTTTTCTTTCCAAATTAGTTGCTTGCATTACTGACAAATATCCAGAGGTCTCAGATAAGGCCCTTTCTCCTGGGTATTAAAGAGAGAACAGCAGAAGGGGAAATCCAAATTTGGAATAAACTCAAATGTTTTCCCATCAAACTGTTTACAACTGACTCTAGATGAGAACATGGCCTGTAGGGAATGTTTCCATGCTTAATAATCTCTATAACCTTTTAGCACTTAGCACTCTGGAAAAGAAGCTTTAGTATTCCTCATAATCAGCACATGGTGTAAAATATCCACATTGAACTTTCCTAAGAACAAAGTAAAAGAAAATGTACTGTGTATGAGTAGTGTTGGTTCTAAAATATTGTGCATATATTATGCATGGCAATCAAACCTATGTTAATAATTTGCTGCATTCAGGGTATTTTTGGTCATAGGGTGCTGGATAGATTTAGTTTATCTTGCCCAAAACTACAGTTGCTTAATGTGCCTATATACCAAGGATCAAAAGAAATTTCAAACACTCCAATTTATTTTATAAATATGCTGCCAAAACAAGATAATGTACTTGCTATAAAGATATTGATGATTAGAAAAAATTAACATTGACAAGAAAATGGAGAACAGTAACATGGAAATAAAATACATAGAAGAAAAATGCAAAATGAACATTGCCCTATCCTACAGAAATCGACTTTCTAGAAATAAATAGATGTTTCTGCTATTTAGTAAGAACTTCAGTCTTGGTTTTATCAGTTAAATAAAGAAATATCAGAGAAACAGAAGCAATTATCTTAGGTGGATCTGGCTAGTTTTATTTTAAATAGATGGTGCACAATTTAAGGTAAGCCATGATTCGACCAAACTGGCCCTCTGAATGAGTGTTGGCAAGATTGTAGTCATGCCACCAAGCACCCTTTGGCATCGTTTATACTTCCAACTTTTTATACATATCATCTTTAATTGCTTTTAAAATAATAACAGAAAAAAGAAAAAAAGAAAAAATATTTTTATAACAAGTGCTTAGAGCTGTGGTGGTACAGTGGTTAGAATGCAGTACTGCAGGCTCACTCTGTCCATAGCCAGGATTTTTATCCTAACTGGCTCAAAGTTGACTCAGCCTTCCATCCTTCTGAGGCGGGTAAAATGAGGACCCAGATTGTTGGGGGCAATATGCTAACTCTGTAAACTGCTTAGAGAGGGCTGTAAAGCACTATGAAGCGATATATAAGTCTAAGTGCTATTGCTATTTTAAAAATAAATAAAAAAATACAACTAAGAAAAAAAACATATATAGTATGATACGTTGTTACAATAGTAAACAGTTACTAAAATTTGTTGTGTTCTAATTACAGAGTGCAGTAATGCAGAATTGATATTCCTTATGTGGATGGATAAATAGATTTTAACCTATTGGCATCAACTTCAATTTGGATCACTTAATAGTCTATTCTACTATTTTACTAAAGACATGTTTCATTTTCATCAGTGTTGGAAAAGTAATGAAAGATTTAGAAATAAATAAAAGAACGTCATCTGCAAATAAAACCAGTTTATGTTCAACAAAATTATACTCTACTCTGTAAATCTCACTATATTGTCTAAGAACAGAAGCCAAGGGTTCCAAACAAATATCACAAAGCAAAGATAAAGTAGGAATCACCCTTGTCTGATTCCTCTAAATAATACGAACATAGCAAAAAATAAACTATTAACCTATATTTGGGCGATTCGTATAATATCTTGATCCATTTTATGAATTTCAAAGGAAATCCAAAGCTAAGTAATATAGCAAACATGGACTGCCTATGTTTTATTAAAAGCTTTTCAGCATCTAACAATAAGATTGCTTCATCGCTCATTTTTATTTTGTGTACCTGAGCAATATCATTTTTATTGAAGTAGATTAAATCTACAACTTACCCAAAATTATCTGCTGCTTGCCTACTTTTTATAAACCCTGCTTGATCATTCGTAATAACACTTGCTGTAGTATATTTGCTAGCACTAGGTAAATATTTTTGTATCAACATTAATCAATGAGATTGGAAAATAATTGACACATTTTTTAATCTGATTTTGGTATGATTGTAATATAAGCCTAATAAATTAAATTATTGTGATAACATCCCTGTATTATCTTATGACTGTAATATAAGCCTAATTAATATTTTTTTTTCTGATAACATCCCTTTATTAAGTATCACATCATACAGTTGGCAAAGCTTTGGCATCAAAAGACCTATAAATGTTTTACACTATTCGATTGGGAATCCATGCAATCCTGGTGTTTTATCACTTGCCATATTTAGAATTATTTGTTTAATATTTGCCCCACAACCTTTATTTGTATTTCCACCTTTAATTCTGAACAACTCTCTGGTTTGCAAAACTGGAAAAAGGAAAATGAACAAGTGGGAAGCTGCCCATTCTGGAACAAATAAGCCTAAAATCCACTTCAGTTATTTTTGTATCAAAGTAGTGAAGATAAGATTTGATTGATAACCAAGGAATCATATAGTTTACTTTTTTTCACTTTACAGCTTTTTATTAGCTTATAATGTAACATACAAAAATACAAAAGCAAATAATATGAAACAAAAGAGAGGGAAAGGGGAACAAGAAGTATAGAAAAGAAGGGGAAAAAAGAAGTTGCAAATCAATAGAATCATATAATTTACTTTTTAAAGTAAAGTGTGACACTACCAATGGCTATAAAATGTACCTGCCTCCTCTTGGTTTTATTTTCTTGTCCTCATAGAAGTAATTCATATATCTGCTATTTTATTATATTAGTAGGAAATCAGATAAATACAAATCTGATCCTTGCATATAAAAGCCACTATTTTAAAACCCAATAGATGTGAAGAACATACATTTATCTACCTATGTAGATAAATCGGTAGAAGCTATGACATTATGTAATACTTTTTATGTATCTCACCATAGGCACATGTTAGGTGATGGTCACAATTTTTTATATAGTAAAAATATGTTTTAAAAAAAATTGCAAACATCTAAGTGCAGTGGGGCAACTAATAAAAAAATAACTCTTATCAGCATAAGTTTTCCTGTGTTTTATCTGTATGGTTCATGCTATATTTTATATTATCTCCACTGCTGTGACTGGTCCGTGATTAAAATGAAGTCTGGGAATGTCTGATTATCTGGCAGAGGAGGTGTTTCCTTGCTGGACAAATGCCAGGAAAAAGGAGTTTAGGCAAAAGGCAGTTTTCTATCAGGTAATCAGAACATAAGGCGTGGGAGGTAAGCAATGACTAGATATACTTGGCAAGGACTGTTGCAGAGGTTTAGGCTCACAGAACTCATTTTCTTTAATACTTCAAGTCTGGACAAGTCTTATTTTTCTATCTGCTACAATCACTTACATTGTGCATGTGTTTTCCAGGACAGGAAAAGATGGCATTTCTTTCTCCTTCCCTCTCTCCTCTCTTTTCCAATAGTCTTAGGTATCAGCTAATGTTTGTACTGGCAACCAAAACATAAGAGGAAAAGTAACAAAAAAGAATGCCCAACACTGAATGGAAATTATTAAAGGACCCAAATGATGGTAAGATTGTAGAAAAAGTGAAGTGGAATGTCCTTGAACATACACACCTGGCACTCAATCCTTTCTCATTTTAGGAAGAGGTCAGATATTCCAATTCTATGAACTCTCCAGGAATAATCTACTTAAGTTTCACATCAGTACCCTCCTGTTAAATATATCATTTGGAAGACAAATGTCTATTTTGAGTAATTATCACAATTCTGCATATTACAAAACAGGGAAAAAGCTAAAAATTTCAGAGTGAACCCAAGGGTTCAAAAAATAATTGTTTTGTGACCTAGTGTGGACTGGCTCAAGAAGACATTCAAATTTGGTGCTTTCCATGTTAACATGTGTTCTGGGAATCTGATTACCACACGCTAGGGCAGTATTTCTCAACCGTGGCAATTTAAAGATATATGGACTTCAACTCCCAGAATTCCCCATGCTGGCTCTTGAAGTCCACACTTCTTCAAGTTGCCAATATTGAGAAAACCAGGAAGTGACTTGGCAGCAGTGAATTTGAGTATCTGGTAGTGTTGCAGCTATGCATCAACTTATGTTCAGATTGTATTTACATGCAAACATGTAATATGTGTTGTAATATCAAACATTTGTAATGAATTCCTTCCCAAGTAAATTATCCCTCCACAGATGTGGAACCAAGGTAACCCTCCTGTCTTCTTTTGTTTACTTCTTTTATCACAGCATACTTCAGTTTGCATCCTTTAAAATATTCATATCTTTAAAAAATATTGTCATGTGAAGCAATATATTTAAAACACTTTGTCAAACAATCCCTGTGAATCTGATTCCCAACCTACATAGATCGTGAGATCAGTGGTGGCTGGGTTAATTATCCCAGACTCCAAAATGATATAGAGGGAATTGACAGTAACTAGTGTTGGCATCTCTAAAACCACTTATTTGGCTGAGCTTGGCTTAGCTTTCACCCAAGGAGTTGTGCTCAATTTTTTTTTCTTTTACAAATGAAACTCTTTGAACAAGTTGGCAGCTGAGAGCATAACACATACAGATTAAGCAAAACTTGCAGTACCTGAATAAAATCCTGAACTCTACTTAGAAACAGATGTGTTGGAAGCAACGATGCCATAAGAATGCTTTAAGTTCTAATTTTATTGACCAGAAATATAATTTTGGAATAATGATGAAAATTATTTATGACTATAAGTGTGTGTGTGTGTGTGTGTGTGTGTGTGTGTATACGACATAATAATACAAAAGCACAAAAGGCATTCTCTCCTTCAATTAGTTCTGCTGTTGTTTTAATGGAAATTTGTTTGGACAAGGATGCAGAAGATAAACCTACTACCCTCCATATCAATTAATCCATCATCATGCATTGCATCAATTATTGTGTTGCTATGACTCAGTAAAACATACCCTTAATTTTTTTTAATTTGCAAGAGCTTTGGGATTCATGAGAATCAGATATTGCTTAGATACACAAAATAATGTGAACATCTTTTCTCTTATTATCTCTAATCTATTTGTCTAACCAAAGTTTATCAACTGAACTGCCTTGCATTTGTATCTGTTAAAAGTTTCTATTTTTGGTAATAAAAGTTTGTGAAATGCTAGGATCAAAAAATATGGAACAACTTTTAATCATGCCATGACAGAATTTAGAATTATTCTACATGATTTTGTTTGCTGTATTTAAATATTTGTTTCTAAAGTCTTAGCAACAAGTTACATTGTAAGGTTGACAAGGCAACACTTTCATGTACACAGGTACATAACAGCCATGCAAAATACTTTTGCTGCAATTTTGACGCAAAACCTATTGCCACATATCTACTACAATTATTACTAGCATTTGCACTGATACCTTTTTATTGACACAGTTGCAAAACCAGATTGTTTCTCTAAAAGTATTTTTTTTTTAAATGGTCAGATTTTTTGAATGATAAAATCAATATCCTCTTTTGCCATTGCAAAATGAAAGCGTGATTAAGGCATCAGTTAAGGAGGGGATCTCTCTTGTGCTCACTTTGATTTTTTTTTCAGGCTGCTTGGCAAGTTTATGAGGGCTCAAAGAGACAATAACATCAAGCTAATATCCTGCTACAGGATATTGGAAAGGCAAACAACTCTGTAAGTTTAAAAATAGGATTAGATCTGTAAAAGGGAACGGGAATAGTATCTATAGCTACACCAGGCTGAATGAAAAAGATAAGAGCTAATGATCCTTTTGCTTTAGGGCATGAAGCTGGCTCTGGTTAGCTTCAGAAAAGAATTTCCTCCTACCACAATATTATATTATCCAACTGAACAGGTGCACCAAATCTGATTTAGAATCTCCATTAGAGATCACAACTAAACGTTTACAAGAAAAGTTCATATAGTAAACCATTTTCTACTAGCAAGGTAATTGTTGTGATAAATCAGATGCAATATATCACTGAAGATGGAAAGGATTAGGAAAAAACAGGAAGGAATAACGGTTGGAAGAATACCCAGCATGGAATTTCACTGGGTAATAAACCAGGTGCCATGATATTATATTCCAGGAATAGAAATGAGAGAATTGGTTACTTGTTTGCTTGTTGAGATATGCTGTTTTCCTCTAGGAGCTAAATACAGCTTGCATACTACCACTTTTCTTCAATTTTTCTCAGACCAACATTTTGGGATAAGCTGGACTAATACATTCCACAGCCAAAATAGCCAAAATTCCACACCCAAATCCTAATCCAACCTCCAGAACTGAATGATACTTACTCGATTTGCATAGTTAAGTATATATATATATAGCTACAAAATATTAAAATACATCTCAATCCCAGGTCAACCAAGCAACATTGTCAAAATCTTATTCCAGCATTTGGTGGCTATGGAATAGGAGGAACAACCTTAAACTCATCCCTGCCAACAGTGAGTAGCTGTGGGGTTTGGGCCTTCTTTGTTGCAGCATTTGTTCTCTGTAACTGTTCTCCCTCCCCCCTTGTTATATCTAACACCCTCCATACACACACACACACACATTTCAAAATAGCTCTAAAAACCTGATTTCCCCCCAAGACCTTGAGTCAGAGTAAATGGCAAATCTTTTGTGTTTATATTTTAATAACACTTTTCTTAGCATGTTTGGTCTACTCTATTGCTTGCTTTAATATTTTTTTTTTACCTTATGTCTCCCAGAGTTACAGAGTTGATCAACCTTATAACTTTCTAAAATAAAATTATAAAATAAAATATCATACCTAGCTTTTCTATAGCATTTGGTATAAGTAGGCTTATTATCATCAGTGATGAAATCCAATTTTTTTTAACTTCCGGTTCTGCTTGGTGGGCGTGGTGTGGCTTGGTGGGCATGGCAGGGGAAGGATACTGCAAAATTCCCATTCCCTCTCCACTCCTGGGGGAAGGATATTGCAAAATCTCCATTCTCACCCCACTCTGGTGCCAGCCAGAGGTGGTATTTGCCGGTTCTCCGAACTACTCAAAATTTCCGCTGCTGGTTCTCCAAACTGCTCAAAATTTCAGCTACTAGTTCTCCAGAACCTGTCACAACCTGCTGGATTTCACCCCTGCTTAACATACATTATTTTGATGCAACAGTCATATATGTCATTACTGTTATTCCCGTGTTCCAGAACTGAAGCTACGGTTTATAGAATCTTAACCAAAATTGATGATTACCTTAATTTGGGACATACCACTAGCAATATTTTGGAGATGTAGACAAAAGTGTGGATGTTTTTATTGAGGCAAAACAATTTGAGAAGTAGTAGGGGGAAAATCAAAAAATTTTTCACTTCAATTTAAATTATGTTAATTCAATTAATCAAATACAGATTCGGTAAAATATTGCAATATTAAAGTTCTAAATTAGAACCGAAACTAAATTAGAAAAACTGAAAGACACTTGAAAAAATATCAGAACAGAAGAGAGAGAGAAATAATTATTTGAAATTAATCTTCGTTTGGACTGTGGACTGAAGAACAAGTCATCACTTTCCTTCCTTTTGTTTCAGCTGCTCAGCACATTGCATTTTCCTTTATTCATTCTATGCTGCCTGGGCTTTGTATCTCAAGAGGTGGTCAATAAGAAAAATAAATTGACACAAGGCTCAGGAACCTTTTCAAAGGTTCCACTTGAGGGCAGAATTTCACTTTCTTGAAAGACACGATCAGGCTCTGTTGTGCTCAGAATCCTGTGCCATTGTCAAAGTTTGTTTCACCATCCCAACATCTCGGGTAGAGAAAAAAGACTGCTCAGTAAATGTAAATAAAAGTGAAACTGGTCAAGAGTACGAAAACCCACTTGAATTAAGATAAATCTCTTCCAATGGGAGAATACAGCAAAGTACATGTCTCTAGTAGATGCTATTCATGGCAATACTTCTTAATTTTCAGAATTGCCAAACTTACATGAAGACACATTGGTGTGATAAAATCAGCCTAGGTCCTAGGACAATGTCAAAAGGCTTATTCTCAGCAAGCAATCTTTGTATGGAACAAAGTCAGTTTTATCCCAGTATTAATCAAAAGAGATAGCACAAAAGGCTTATTATGGGAGTCTGAATGTACCAATTCTTAGCATTCTTCCAGTTTTGCAATTCTAGAAAGTCAATGCTTGTCAAAGTAGGGAAAATATAATATGCATGAAACTTACCTTCACACCAACATAACATTTTCCTCTAGTAAGCAAAAATGAAGAACACTTGTGCTGCTATCTATGGGGTTTTTTAAGGTTTCATTATAGAGGTAGCACTGGCTTTCAGAAGTAGTGGTATCTTCCTATAATCTTACATACAAAAATCCATGTAAAGCTGCTGAGATGAAAGTGACATTTTAATGATGTGTGAGAAAACAATGCTTTGAATACTGGGAGGAAATTAAAAAATTATTAGGGCTCATCTTTATGTCTTGCAGCATAAAGATGTGTTGCTATTTTCCCATGATATCACCCTTACTTCAACCACAGCCAATTGCCAAGGAAGCTTACAGCTACCCTGGTTTCCCCAAAATAAGACATCCCATGATAATAAGCCAAATCGGGCTTTTGAGCTCATGGCAATAAGGCCAAGCGCTTATTTCAGGGTTATATAAGACAGGGTCCTCTTTTCGGGGAAACATGGTATCTTTAGTGATTTATACAATTAAATAAAAGATTTCTGTGGCAGCCCGAGCACTCTGCCAGCGACCTTCCCGAGCTCAATTTTCGCTGTCAGAGGGTTACAGGAGGCTGGTGCAGCTGGAAATAGAGCTCTGAAACCTGTTTTTGCTGGCAGAGGCCCCGCGGGCTGGTCCCTCATTGTTTCCAGGATGGCCCCACAGGCCAGATCTAAGCACCCCATGGGCCGGATCTGACCCCCTCCGGCCTTGAGTTTGACACCCCTGTATTAGATTCTGTGATCAGAGGGGAGAGCTTCAATGGAGAGCTTTAGTACAACTTTCCCGAATTGCATGATTATGAGTAATCTAGAACAGCATAAATTTGGAAGAAAAAATAAGGCAACAACTTCCTTGGTATCTAAGCTTTCTGTAGGGAAGTAAGTCTACATGCGAGTTGTACTCAATAATATAATCTTACTTCTAAAATCTAAAAAGGCAGAGTCCCTAATTTTTCATAATGTTTGGGTAAATTTTTCCACCGAACTGTTTCACTTTAGTGGTATAAAATAAAGACCATAAATATTCTCTTGCGTTTGAAAATAGTGCAGCAATTTGGGCGGATGGCTCTCTCCAGGTAAAATGAACTGCTCTCCTTGAGTGACACCCCCCCCCCCAGTTCTATTCAGGATTCCAATTGAAAGCATCCCCAACATAGGGCTGTCTAGCCTGTGCGCTTGAATATATCCAGACCAGTGGAGGGCAGTATCACCTCCAGGTGATTTAGAGCTACCATATGTGGCCTACAAGCTTCCTGATGACCACTGCTTGGCAACAAAAACATTATTCTGTTCTCTTTGTTTCCATTCATTTCAGATAAGGTAGCCCTTCAGCTGTGTTTTTTAAACTTTTAAACATGTAGTTCAACTCCTAGAATTCGAATTTTATTTCTGTCTCCTAGCTGTTTTGCTTGCGTCTTCTGCAGACTTGATACGCATTCACTTCTCTTCATCCAAGTCACAAATAAAAAGAACACACAGCCAATTTGGACCTTGCAAATATCCTCTCAGAGCCCCTAATGTCTGTCAATGCTGCTAATGAGGGCTAAATTAGAATGAATACTTTATAATATGACAGGGCATACTTTCGAAGTGGCTATTTTGCTGTTGAAATCTTTCTTCAGATCTTAACATGGGCCTCTGGGAGCAGGATTTTGTTTATGGGGAAGAACTACTACTTTAAAGAATGGCAGGCTTAAAAGATTTAATATTAATTCCCTTTTATCTCCAAATAACATATGGTGTTAATCTATATACATAAAAGCACTACATTATACAAGGCTCTAGTCCTAAACACACTTTCCTATAAGTAACCACAATGATCACACCCAGTTTCATGTAAGGATTGAGCTATAAACTAAATTCTATTAGGAATCCATAGAAATAATATGCATTCTGCAAAAAGAACATAGAGGAATAAGAATATTAGCAAATTTAATTCAGTTTATTAATTCATTCATAGATTGGTAGATTGAATTATTGCTAGATTTGTTTTAGTAAATAACCATAGGTTTTAGCAGGGAAATATGCTATTGGGAAAAAGCAAAAAAGTGTATTAAAATTACTCACAGAAAAATATAGGTCAGCATTTAAAATGAAAAAAGACATTCCTCCAAAATCTTGTCTTGAATCTTGTTGTAATCATATGTCTGCAACTAGATAATTTAATAAAATAAAATTTAAAGTAATTTTAAAGACGTAATTAATTATTCTTGTAAAAATCCCTAATTTCCATAAGTATTAGCCAATATTTTTCAAAGCTGAGTCAATTATACAATTAATTAAAGGTACTTTTGCTATTTTTCTTAGAGCTAGAAAGAGATAATTCTTTGCTTCATCTCAGATGATAAAACCTGCCTAGAATATTTATAGATTTTACATTTATTCATGCTAGATTGTTAGGAATGTACTCTTAGTATTCCTATCATATATATATATATACCAGTACTTGTGCAATAATTATGTCATAATATTTCTTTAAGAATGTCAAGAAGCTACATGTTCCATCCTGCTAGACATACTTTATCTTCTCGTAAACAAAAATGCCCATCCCCACCACAAAGTTTTAGAAGACAAAGAAGGGAGTAGAAAGAGGAATCAAGATGTATTTTCATCAGATTAGAAAAAGCAATGGCTAAAATTGGCAAGGCTGCTTAAACCAGAGAGAGCTATCCTGTAAATACGGAGCAGGTGCATTCCAATCCTGAAATTTTTCCAGGCTGGAAAAATAATGGATACAGGGAATGGAAAAAGACAGGGGAAAAGGCTTAAGATTTTAACCCTCAGGCTGACATATGAGAGCATGATTTTTTAATTCTGCTACACACCAGTTTCTTCATATATGTGATTATGATTTCTTTTTTTCTCTGTGATAAAGTAACATATTGTGTATGACTGTTAGCTGGTTCCAGAATGCAGAGTCAGGTTTCTGAAAGAAAACAGAGTTATCATCATTCCTGACCTGATGTCTGACAAAAATCTAGAACCAGAAGTAGCAGACTCACCACAATTAACAGCCATATAATAATTAGAGTGTTTATTATATGGTGACTGAAAATCACTTCAAGGGTGGAAGAGGATCAATGGGGTATAGAATAAATATAGAAAAGATACTTCTGAACCGACATCATCTTTTCTCACCATTTAGCACTGAATATATTTGCCTTGTCTATAATGCTGCTTATAAATTCTTGCAGTTCTATACTGTATTTCCCCCAAAATAAGACATCCCCTGATAAGAAGCCCAATCATGCTTTTGAACACATGGCAATAACGCCAAGCGCTTATTTCAGGGTTCAAAAAAAATATAAGAGAGGATCTTATTTTCAGGGAAACATGGTATTAGCAGTTAAGACAATATAAATTCAATCAATTTCGAGTTCGCAAGATCTACAGAAACACATTTTAGTTTTACCAATTTCAGTGGACATTGAAAATGACTTTTTCCAACTGGAAATAAAATAAAGCCTAATAACGTGGTGAGTAGGAAACAAGAAAGAATGGAACACTTTAATTCCATTTGGCCAGACAAAATGTGGGAGGGAGGAAGCAAAGCTTGTTTTGAGTGAAGGGTTTCCCCTGTGGTTAAAGGCATGGATTATTGTGCATCCTATTCCCGTTTACTAATATTTCAAATAGCTCACTAAAAAGTACATAGTATTCTTTAAAAATAAATTAAAGAACTGTGATAATACGCTCCGTCCGGCTTCTATCTTCTCCCAGTTAAACTTTAGAAAGACTTCTGATTAAAAGCAATAACACCCAGTCAGCCTGAGTGTTTGAAATGATCTTTCATTCTGAATCATCTTGACATTGCAAACAAGTAAACTATAGCTCCCCCTCTCCACCCACCCTGCTCTTTTTAACTTTCATCACAACAGGAGTCGATGTTCTGCTCAGTGCAATGGTTTCGAGCAGTGTAAACAAAGCGGAGTAAACAATGAAACAATACTGAAGTAAGAGCCAGGCGAGTGATTATGCATCCACAGATGAGATTGCAAAACCATCTGGGAATTATAAAAATTAAAAGATCAGCCAGAGTTTTCCTTTCTGTCAGTTCTCATTTATGTCTCAAGAGTGAAATGGTTACCATTGTTAAAGTCAGCAATAACTTGCAAGTCACAAACTCTCACATTTAAGACTTCCCAAAACTGAGAATACTCTTTGTCAGGTTGGGCTTACTTAGTAGTTTCTTTCACCATTGAAAAACCTGAGAAAACCTGAGAAACCCAAGAAATAAATGTTGAAGGAGAATTGTAAAAGGGATTTAAGAGGATATAGATTGTTATGTTAAGATAAATT